>VUQG01044425.1:31503-45502 GCA_015106755.1 Etia nguti
AGGCAAAAAAAAAGGCAAAAAAAAAAAAAAAAAAAAAAAGGAAAAAAATTGTTAGGTAATATAAAAAAAAGAAATTACCAAAGCTCAGATGTTTAGGACGAACTGATCCCCACCTGCAATAATGCAATCCCAATAAATATGCCCGCCACCACTGTCAGGTTATCTTGAAGCCACTTCTCAAACTGTGGTACGCAGCCTTTGATATAGATGAATGACCTCTGGTCAGAGTCCTGTCAAAACAGTTACAAGTCAAACCAACAATACAGCGTGATAATCAAGTTCATCTGAAATATATTTGCTTTTACATTGCTCTGTGAAACTTAACAACACAGTTATTTTTAATAGCACATGATTCCCCTTTTCATTTTGCGGTTTCCCCTAAAGCCCTCCACAGTGAAATGCCTCTGATCCAGTGTTACGTAGTCGTTAACACACACTCGGCTCACTGTTTTCCTCCTCTGACTCTTGTTAAAACCGCTTCACTCTGGCTCACATTTAAAGTCAAGAAAACAAACAGGGCCTTTTTTCCTTACATTACGCTGGCCGCGTAGTACGGCCAAAGCTAATGACGGGCGGGGGAGGGGATTTCAATTCCCATTGCATTGCTGCTGCATGAGTAATGCCACAAGGCCCAAAGTGTTGATGGAGAGCCAGCTGCTGTATTTTCAGGAGTGAGGAGTTGAGAAACATACTGAAAGAGGAATATTGTGTCCAGGGTGGAGCAACTGATGACCTCATGTAGCCATATAAACCTGCCTGAGGCAAAATAAGCCAGAGCAATTCATGGTTTCTACTCTTTTCTATTCCTTTTACTCTTTACATCAGGGTCTCAGTCTCGGTGATAAATTTAAGTTTCCGTTTGTAGCTCACCGGTTTTGCTCGGATGTCGTATCCACACTGAGTGTTAATGACGTCCTCCTGTGAAGAGAAGACACACATGTATTTTTAGATTAGCTAGAGAGTCTAGCTAATATATAAATCAAGGGGTTTTTTTTATGTTTGTCTGCCTATTATATTCTACTTGTGAAGATTAAAGGACTCCAAGTTTGGTGTGCAAGGATGCATCTGCCTTTCTGGTCAGGTTAACCTTTATAAGACTGTGTGGGACCACAGCTGCAGAAACTTGGACTACAGTAACATTTAACTCCCAGAAGTCAAAATTTGTTCTCTTAAACTTCTGAAAACAACAAATAAAAACTTCAGCAGGCAGATCATTAAGATAAAGTATGTAAAACACAGCTGACAAAGGGCAATGTTTGAGAATAAAGTCTGGTGGAAATTTTTTCCTTAATGGTCAGCCAAAACGAAAGGACTTTGCTGGATGTGGCATCACAAACAGAGGGGGAAAAAAGGATTGCTTAGCAGAGGTTCCTGGTAAACCTTTGCCTTTTCCCTAGATCCATGGACCAGAGGAAAAAGTCCAAGAAGTCAAACCTCCGGCAGCACTTGTAGCAATGTAAAAAAAACCTAAAAGCATTTCAGCTTTTGGACATCATTTTTATGGCATTTAAAGACGCTAACAAAAATATTTTTTAATTGTCAACTTTTATTTTAAATTAATACTTTTTGATGGAAAGCTAGCAGCAAAAAAACAAACAAACCTTCAACTGACTTGAAACTGGCTGATAAAGACCTGACCTGAAATATAACCACAAAAGACACCTGCTGCACAACCAAACTAAACACAATTAAAACTAAAAGACTGAAAATGTTTTGATATAGTAGACACAATAAGAGCACACAGTGCCTTTGAAAAACAACTTTTTAAAATCCAAGGGTTTCCTTTTTTTTCCCCTTACAGAGTATGACCTTGGTAGGACAGCGTGTCCTTGGATTTTCAAATAAAACGCTTCCTGAGTCTGTTTTGCTGAAGCAAAGTGCTGTCACTGCTGCGCACAGTAAGCAGCAGTTAAGAGTATTTTTCTGCCAAAAAATGCCTCGGTCCAGATTCCCACCCATCCGCTTTCAGACTCTGACTTGCAGTCAGGGCCTGACACGACTAAACACAGCCTCCTGAGCGTCCTGTTGGAAGCGAGCCATCGTAACTGATAGCGTCACCCCTTCTTCTGGAGAACACAGATAACAAGCTGTCTGTGTCAAGGAAGCCCTTCACAACTTCTCCTCAAGTCTTAAAGTTTCACCATGTTAAAAATTATTTTAAACTCTAACACAGGACACAAAAACACCCACAGACTTATTGTGATAGAGAGACATACCGCTGGATCTTTGGTGCAGCAGGAAAAGGGCACTCCACATTTCTCACGACTCGGGTTTGAATCAGTACAGTTAAAGTAGATGTTCAAATTCCAGTCATCAGCTCCAAAAGCTCCACAACACTCCCACTACAATAACATATATCACACATACAAGGTCACACAAAAGTGAACAGACATCCCCAAAACAAGGTAAAAATACTGGAAAGAAATCTGTGCTACAAATAAAGAAACGGTGCTTACATATTCCTGCGTGAAGTCGATCAGGTTCTGAAGATCAATGTCATCTCTGTAGGCCCGAATGTTGTTATTAATGAAAAAGTTGAGCTGGTCCTTGATCCAGTCTTTGAAGACAAAGGCCAGGACTCCAGCAGTCAGCTCAAGAAAGAAGATGATTCCCAGGAACACGGAGAACTGAAAAACATAATAATTTTCTGAATCTAATAACTGTTATGAAACCAAAAAATATAAAGAATTAGAGATTTCTGAGAAAGCCTTTAACGAACATACAAACTTGAGCAGGAAAGAGTTTTCACGCAGCGCTCCAATGCAACCAGCAAACCCGAGAATGAACATCACACCACCCACCACAAGGAAGAGCCAGACAGGGTCAAAGCCCCCCAGGTCAGTGATGGATGAGATATTGGACAGAACACCCTGGGAACAAAGCACATGAGGTCAAAAGCAACTGAAATAACACTGAAATATCACCACGTTCCCAACACTCTTCCTAATTAAAGTAATAATTTCGTAAGCATGTTTAAAACCCAAATTTCATAATGTACAATCCAAACCAATGTAAGCAGTTATTTAAAAGAATTTAATAATAAAATTGTCAATTATTTTAGATTTTTGGGAACAAGCAAATTTACTCTTCCTCAGAGCCAGCAAATGTAAATATGTTTTACTTAGCTTAGCTTACCTTAGTTTAGCATAGCTTCCTGGATCTGTACAAAGCTAACCAACCTAATTTGACTTTTCAATTTCTGCACTGACGAAACAAACAAGCTCTAGCATGTAAACCAGTGAGCTATAGATATGCTATTACAGTTGTGTCAGAAGTTTACATGCACCCATCATTTGCATGAATGCCATGGTAGTGTTGAATTAAACAACTTCAGATTTCAAGACTATCATTTCAAAAATTCTATGTAAGTATAAGTTATTTGGATGTGTCACCACATCCACCAGTTCCAGCTAAAGTCTGGAAGAAGATCCAAACTGTTACACTCGGATGAAAGGTAATTGGTTAGGATGTTCAGGCACAACCCAGGAACAATTAAGGTTCAAGCCTGCTATGAACTGGAAACTGCTGGAACACCAGCGTCACTGTCTACAGTCAAGCGAGTTTTACATCACAGAAAGAAGCCCCTGGTCCAAAATCAACAATTTCAAGCTCGACTAAAATTTGCAGCTGCTCACATGGACAAGTCAAAAGGGCAATGATCCCAAACACACATCAAAACTGGTTTTGGGATAGATAAAGCAGGCTAACATTAAGCTTCTGGAGTGGCCTTCCCAAAGCCCGACCTCAACCCTTTTGGATATTTATGGACTAAGCTTAAAAGCCAGGTCCATGCAAGGAAAAAAAAAACAATTTAAATGAACCAATTCTGCCAAGGAAAATGGTCAAATATTCAGCCAGAACTATGGCAGAAGCTTGTTGATGGCTACCAAGGTGCAACTTGCTAAGGGACATTTGACCAAATATTATTAATATGTATATATTTGACCCTGCATGTATACTTTTGACCCTGTGTGGATTAGAGAAAATCCCAATTTAAACCTGTGCCATCAATTTTGTTTTCTGAAGATTAAAGGTACATACTGTAAAATAATTCTATACTGGAAAAAGAACACATTCAAGCCCATGATGAGTGTATAAATACCTCTCACCACAGCTGTATGTAGTTTTTCTTACCTCTAGATAGAGCCTGGCTAGCTGTTTCCTCGACATTATTTGACATTATATTAATCTTAAAGTTAATCAACTTATAATAATAATTTAGCAGTTAACAAATAATTAAATAATATCAGTTGCAGTCACATATGTAGGACGAAGGAACGATCAAGATCTTCAAATGTACTTTGGTAAACAGTGCTCTCAGTAGACTGTCTGCTTTTTTCACTCTCAGTACACAATGAACAAATCTGTGAAATGCATCAGATCAATTCATAGCCCATTGTTCATGAGTCCCACAGGAAAGCACGGCATTCCTTTCTGATTCAGTAAAGCCACTGTGACCATTCCTTGCACACAGTGGAGTATAAACCACAACGATATGCCGGGTTCATGGAATATTTGCAGATACCTGTAAGTGAAAAGCTTCACAGAAATAAGTCCTGCAAATTGTTATTACACATTATTACACGACTAACCTTTTCACTCCATGCCCACAAACCAATGGCAAGAAACGCCACTCCAAGGAACTGACAGAGGCGGAAAAGAGAGAGAAACAAGAGAGCAGGATTATTTTGCTGTGACTGCAACATGTAGTCATCACACAGACGCACACTGACAGAAACCACAGAGAGATTTTCCTGGCAGTGGTCCATTACTAAATATTTCTCATCCCAGTCTGCAGGATCAGCAGGAGGCTTCCACATTAGAAAGCATCTTTAAACAGCTTGACTGTACATAACTGTACGCCGCAGTGTAGAAGCAGTAATCGGGATTATTATTACTATGACAGTATTATGATTTAATATTTTATGGTAGTTTGTGTTTACAAGACTTTTTAAATCTTTTGCTAATCACTTTAATATGTTTTTAACAAACACCTTATTTAATTATCAAATGTCCATGCCTTTTGATGGTTTACTTTCTTTCTCCGTTTCTTACGACAGCTATTTGAAATAACTTTCTACATTCTACTCACCACAATGCACTTAAAAAAAAGCATAGAGACAAACTCGGTTAAAAATACTTACACTTCAGTGTCTACTGTGATACGTCTTCATTGACAAAACATGACAAGAGAAACTCAAGAAAAACAGTACACTTTATAAGCCACTTCATTTGTGAGGATTTCAACAACAATTATTTAATTGTTGTATTTAACTCAAAATTGTATCCAAGAACCCCTTCACTAATAAGATTAAAACCCCACTAACCTACAAGGACTTTAACACGTACTAAAATAAAGGTGAGAAAAATTAGGTTTTTAAATAACTGCTTTTAACTGAAGTCTTTTGTTGCTTGAATTAGACCCATTTATTCACCAGATAGAAGCACTAAGGACTTTTTTTTAAAAAAATTAAAGATAAGGAACTTTACAGAATATCTCCAGTATTTGTTTGTGAGACAGCTGTTAAGGCAGGGGAACAGTTGTTTTTGACTTAAGCAGCTTCTACTGATGATATCTGAATGACACAAAGCTCAAAGGGGCTGACTGCTGTACAGTCGGCTGAGAGCTTTTCCACAGCCCAAAAGGCCTTTGTCTCTATCAGTCCACGATACATGAAGGACCACTGGGCACACTGATGCCATTCATGGCTTAAGTAGCATGCGCTAAATTTAGTGTATTTTTTAGTTTGTTTGTTTTATTTAATTTTTTAATGTCAGTTAGCACGAGTCAAAATTACTGCTATAAATAAGTGAATAAAAAAGATAGGGGCTTGGGCCAAAAGTCCCTAACTCCCACACTGCAATGACTTACCAGGACACTTGAATTGTTACTAATATCATCAGAGATGTTGTCAGCATCTGTGCTGATAAAATGTCTGCTGGCAAAAAGGCCTAATATGGCCTAATGTTGCATATCAGTACTTTTGCAATTTACTGTATCAGACAAAGGTAGACATCCCCGTCTGGTTATTTAATCCATTCAAAGAACATGTCGTATATGATGCTGTGGAGCAAGCAGTTCATTTGTTGGCACCAACTATGATAATGAACAAATATCTCAGGCAGCACTGGGGCTCAGTGGTTAGCATTAGCGCCCCAAAGCCGGACGGTCCTGGGTTCAAACGCAGGTAGGGCCCCTCTGAGTGGCCTGTGCATGTTTTAGCCAGGAGCTCCTGTTATCCAAAAAGGTTAATGCTGCAAATTCTTACTCTCAACGTTTTCTTGAGCATTTAGCATCATTACATTATGTGAAGCTTTATTCTACTATTTAGACCAAACAGTTTATTGACTGATGGGGAAAAAAAATATGATAGAACAATCAATGATAAGCATAATGTCCCTGCTGTCCCTTATTCAAACCAGGCCACACTATTTCATATATCACTTATCAGTTAGTTATATTATATATTACTAATTTTTTAATTTTATTTTTGCCTAAGATGGCATTGTTTTCTGTGACCAATCCCCTAAATCCACTGACTATTCTACTTACTTTAATGCAAGTACTGGAGAGGCAGCCAATATCAAACAATTATCATTTGGACTCAACAGCATTTTTGCTTTAAATTAGCTAAAACAATGAATCGATCAAAACAGTCACTGGTTAAATCGATTAATCGCAGCGGTTCTACCAGAGATAATAACTTAACTAACCATTAGTAAAGCCTACCCTACCTTCCCTCATCAACAACCTGTGAAAAAACACCCATGCAGGTTATTGTTTCAAGCCGGGAACTGCCAGCCCAGGGTGACTGTAGGTTTAAAAGACGGAATGTTTGTTTTTCCCCCTGCGGTTTCACTCATGCACAGAAAAGGTGACTGCTGCTTTCTCAACCTAAACATCACCACACAAAAAAAAAGAAAAAAAGAAAGAAAAAGGCCTCAGATGAAGGCTACAGTCATGTAAACACGCGATGATGCCGAGAGTAAGAGAGTGCTGCTCTCACCCTGATGGAGGACACACGAAAACAAAGCGGGCTGATGGGTGACAGGGAGCAAGTGCACAGGAGCAAGAAAGAGAAAGTGGAAGCGAATCGAAACCCAGGAAAACATAAAACACCACAAATAACACACACACACACACATAAATGCACCTCACAGCTACTGATTGGGAACAAAGACGTGTCAGCATGTTAAACTGACGATGGCAGGCCTGAAGTCGCAAACAGCAGACGGGGGGACTTACCCAGAATATAATGTTGAATCCGAAAATGAAATACTTGATGCAGCAGCTCACTTCGTGAGCCTTGAAATGCTTTCCTGACATCATCTGGATGGATTTTTTTTTCTTCACCGCCTCTGCAACGAGCAGGAATCACATCTGCAGCTGTTCTGTTTGGCAGCCGGGATCCTCTGGAAACACCCTTTAATTTTTTTTTTTTTACGGGCTCAACACATGCCGCCGATTTTAGCGTCTAATTATTAACACCATCCTGATTTTGTGCGGATAAAAGTCGCAGATGAAGCCGTCGGGGAGCGTTCACAGTCTGTCGGCGTCCCTCTACAGACCTCAGTTTTTACCCTGTGTGGATCCTCAGAGGTGTAACGCTGAAATAAACCACACTGAAGTCAGCCAGATTAAAACCGACGGTCTCCTATCTGACCCGTAATCTAGACATGGCTGTTATTTGATTGCCATGTCTGGGAACCAATGATTTCCTTTAGTGATCTGAGAAGGCGGGACTTCCTCCATGAGAGGGTCTCTACCCCCATTATAGTGGCAGATAGTACTGATTACGAGGTAGTTAATCATTTATAGCGTAATTTATTACCCATTAACTAAATACGTGTATGATAGACGACAGGAATACATAAGTAAAAATCATCACAATAATAAGGCTATAAATAGTAATTCAAGTTGACAAGGAATAAATAATAATCCATCCATTTATGCAGTTTTTTGAGGCTGCAATGTATTAAATCAATCAATAAGTCAAAGACTAATAAATATGGACATCTCAGTTGATGTTAAATATAAATATAATATTCATCTATTTTTGAGACAGAAGCAGGATTGATTTGCTTCACAACACTTTATTACAGGTCATTTTGTAATGCGAACTTTATGCTTTTATTAAGAAGAATTGAAATTGAAAGTTGAAAGAGTATAAATACAAGTGTAGTTACATAAAATACAAATTAAGTGTTTCATAGTCTTCCTTTAGTTACTTCTAGCATCAGAAGGTTTTTAATGGATATTTAAGATTTCATGTTTTTTAACACCTTACCTCACATTGTCTTCTCCAAAGACTGTTTAGTCCTGATGAAGAAAGAACTCCAGTGAACACAGAATTAAAGCAGGCAGGATCTCATGTTTCACTCTTGTGTTTACCCAGGGATCCAGTTTAATGAGACACAAACTGCCTCCATGAGATGCTTCTCTATTGTTTATTTTCAAAACACACTGAAATTTTTTACTTTCTCAGGCTTAATCTGTATAAGGTGGATGTGATGTTTACGCCTTTTGGAGTGTGTAACTGTCCCTGCTTTGTATTTTATTTACAGTGTTCTTTTGAACTTGTTATTTTGCTGTTGTAAACATCGGTACCTTCTTAGAAATCCCATTTAACTTTACGGTTGATCATTGTGGCATACTGTTAAAATACATTAGACCTTTATTATGTGGATTAGGGCAAATATGCATGGGGTCATGCGAAAAAATAAGCACCCTCATGACTCAGTAGCTTGTACAACCACCTGTAGCAGCAATAAATGTGACTTTATCAGTCTCTTACAGCATTGTGGAGGAATTGTGTCCCACTCTTCTTTACAGCGTTGCTCAGGTTCATGGAAATTTGCAAGCATCGACTTGTGCACTGCTCTCTGAAGGTCCCACCTCACTGTTTCAGTCAGGCTAAGGTCTGGGCTTTGACTGGTCCTTGCAGTGCCTTGATTTCTTTTCTTTTTCAGCTATTCTGTTATAGATTTGCTGCTGTGCTCAGGATCATTATCCTGTTGCATGGCAAAATTTGGGCCAAGCTTTAACTCTCAGATGTCCACCTCACATTTGAATCTAGAATACTTTGGTATGCAGACGAGTTCATGGACAACTCAAAGACTGCTCGGTTCCAAGGTCCTGTGGCTCTAAGACAAGCCCAAATCATCACCCCTCTCCCACCTGCTTTTGTTATTTTGTGGGGCTGTGTGGTACTGTGCATTATGGAAAAACTTGTCCAAGCTAGTCTCCTCTATCCAAAGGAGATTGTTCCAGAAGTCTTGCACTTCTCTCAGATGAAACTTGCAAAACTGCAAATCTAATCTCTGGATGTATGATCAATTATCCAGGTAAGGAAATCCCAGAAAGCTGTTCATCTGAACATAGTGTTTTCAGCTGGAGAAATGTCTCATCACTCATCCAAGTGACTTCTTCAGTCTGAAGAAGTCACTTGGATGAGTGACAAAATGTTTCTTTCACAGAGAAAGAAACATCCAGATAAACAGAATCAGCATTCTTGAATTTGCAAACCTAAACCATTCTAAAATATTAGAGAGAAGAGGCAACCCTTTCAAACAATGCCATACCCCCCCTTTTACTATCATTTAACATGCTAAATGAGGCCTGTAAAGGTGTGGCTGCTGGACATGGTCTTAACAGACACCTGAATGCTCCAGACCAGCAAAGTGCAGAAAATGTCAGCTTTTGTAGAGGCGCTCGCAATTGTTAATTGTAATCAAGTGCATTTGATTAGCAGCACCTGGCTACTCTTGTTGAACAAGTAAGAATGTACTTAGTTGCTCACATGACTTTATATTGTCATGTATATTATCGGGTTTGTCAGACATTTAAAAAAAAAAAAAATCTGTTCACTTGTACTACTTTTGGTATGAACTCAAAGAAATATTTGATTAAGTCAATGACAATTTTTGATTAATTTTTTTATTCACTTACATTGAAAAGTGACAGTTCCATAGATTGTCAGTGCTGAGAAATATATTCAATTAGATGTGGGAAAATTTTGCCCCCTAGTGACTAAAATTGTGTTCTGCGTCACTGTGAGTCAGCCTGCTGAAAACCTACAAGAGTGGCAGAAGTGTACAGTGAAACAAGCACTTCTGATAAAGTATTTATTCCAAGATAAACACAGAATAGACACAAACAGTCATTTGGAGGATTTATTGAGTTTTATTGCATAAAATAATAAATTAATTATCTATTCTATTACACATATTCATTTACAAAAAAAAAAGGATCATTAATGAAAATAAATATTTCTGTGCAGTTCATTTGCACTGTCAAAGCAGGCAGAGAAATGCTGAGATTTATATACATGTAGGTCAATAAAAACATAGCCAAGTCATAGCCAAGACAACCTTCATGATGCAGACAGAAAGAGATTGCTGCTGCTTTCAAAGTCCTTGATCTGATACTAATTCACTGACTTAGTAAGTCATCACTCAACAAGCCCACTGTCATTGTTTCCCTGTATAATTTGCAGCACAATTTTATGTACTCATTGCATTGTTCACATTTTTCATTGTCAGTTCTCCCAAAAGGCTTCTCATGAAGATACATTAAAAATGTTTATCAACAAAGTTAGTAATAATGCAATATCAAAATTATTCACCTTCAGCTTTGGCTGCACTTCACTTACAAAAATAGAAATGGTTTATAATAAGAAAATACATCATGTTGTTACAAAACTATTGCTTCGGAATATCACCAAAATACTCGTTTTCTTTGTGAAACATGATTCATTTGACCTTTCATGAGTGCACAAGTTATTTTGGCTGTTTGAGTTCCCAGAGTCCTCTGCAGGAGGACAGGAGTAAAATGATATTAGTTAAAAGGCTAGAGGCAGATTTCAGGAACATGTCCAAAGCAAAAAAGAAAAAAAATGCTTTGGAGAGCTTTGTTTTTCAGGGATTTGCATTCAAAATACATCCCTTTTATATCCTACATCTATATTTTTTCCCCCTTTTTTTGCTAAATAAAAAGTAAATTAAAGTTAGAGCTTTCGGTCAGAGGAATTAACACATCACACCTCCAAAGACTACAACTGCTAGCAGATACCAGATGGTTTTGCATCTTCTTTCCAAACGGTTTCTAAAAATGCAAAGCACAATCACCTTCATTCTCCTTTGGAATCCATTATATAGTGTTTAAGGCCTTTTACTAGGTTTGATGACAAAGTTTGAAATAATAATAGCCCTGAAGGGCAGTTGAGAAGTCTGGGTTGAAAGTAAAAACCTTTGGCATTAGAGGCTAAACATAAGCAAGCTAAATGTTTCATTAAATACATGTAGATATTATACTTTAAAATGCTACGTGCACGTCACATTCAGATTTTTGGGTTTCTACATTGGGTGCCAATATTAAAAGGGTACCTGGTCATTCACTAATATATGAAGGGTATTATTTTCTTGAGAGTATTATTGCCTATTTAATAAGGAAATATATACAGGTATATTTTAAACACTTTCCTCATTTAGTATTCTGAAACAGAAAAATTACAGTAGCATGCTTAAAGTAAAACCGAACAGATCTGTAGCAGAAATGTCCCATGTGTTTCTGACGTTTTTCAGCAAAAAGCCTGTCAGCACGGGCGGGCAGGCATACAGCGCAAGGCTTTGCATAAATGACCTTCGTGTAACGCTTTAGTAACATTTTATGAACCAATAAAGCTTG
The DNA here is from genome assembly GCA_015106755.1 of Etia nguti. NCBI lineage: Eukaryota > Metazoa > Chordata > Actinopteri > Cichliformes > Cichlidae > Etia > Etia nguti. Next base: position 43,190 of record VUQG01044425.1, read on the forward strand.
CTGTTGATTTGCTGAGAGTATTAGAACTGGCTAAGCAACGTGACGCTTTAATGCGTGAGGCATTAATCACAGTTAATAAATCCAGTGCTTTATTGTTTCTAAACATGGTTTCATGACTGCACTCATGAGGTGCTATTTTTAACTCTTGTAAAGGCAACATAATGCTTTACAGTGAGGTTTTCTCAGTTACCAGAAAATGTAGAAAATCTTCTCGTTAAAGTATCAAATGTAAAATACTAATACTTACACTCTTAAGAGATTTTAATGACCTCTTATGCAAAGCCTGAGATACGTTCGTAACACTGTAAAGGTTTCTTAGCTTTGATATTAAAGAGTAGTTGTGTGTTGTGTAAAACAACCTGTTGTTCTTTAAACGAGTTGCATAAACATGTGCCAAATACAAAATCCTTGCGGTCGGCCAAAACGTGCATCATGTACATCCTCAAGTCACAAGAGCACCAGTTGATGCGAGATGAGTCACAGACATGCTGGTGTGTCTCGGTGTGAAAGCATCAGCGTTGCTTTAAGTCACCTTTATAGTAGACTTATGGACACAGAGTAGGGAAACATATGGCACACCAATGAAGGCCCATTTCTCACTGGGCCAGAACATGATGACGGGACCTCGCTCCGGTGCCTCGGTAGCAACATCAAAGTAGGCGAAGCAAACGCAACCCAAATAGGAAGCCAGACAGATGAGGATGTGCCTGTAAGAGCAAAATGATAATGAATAAGCCTATGCTGTGAAATGATTTACAGGCACAGATGTAAAAGTTTAACAGTTGTTTTTTTCCTAAAACAAATCTGGGGAAACCTGCAGTCAGCTGAGGCTGAAGAAGTCACTTGGATGAGTGACGAAACCCGTCTCCCACTGAAAACGCTACATCCAGATGAACAGAATCAACTTTTTGGGATTTGCCCAACTAATTTTTTTCACGGACCAGCCTTTAAGGTGTCGCAGATAAATACAACAAAATAAAACCAGTACCGCTACCAAAAAAAGAAGATTTATTCATAACACATGGGAAAAGACCCAGGGAAACCAAGTTAACGATAAAAACCGATAAAAACCCTGAAAACCATAAATTTCACACCCGAGCCTCAATTCTCGCGGCCCAGTACCAAACGACTCACGGACCGGCCCGGGGGGTTGGGGACTGCTGGTCTAAAGCAATCAGGTGTTGGCTCTCACATTGACAGCTAATTCACCTGAGACCATGCAGAGAAATTGCAAAAAAAAAAAAAAAACCCAAAAAACAACAGCTGCATCTCAGACCCAAATTTAGCATGTCACACGTGAAAGTTCAAGACATTAGAAAGCCCCTTATCTCAAAAAAGACCATGACAGCATGCTGTGGCTTGGCCTTAAGAGAGCTGTGCATAACAAATACCCACAAACCTCAATTAAATAAAGCAACACTGTAAAGAACGCTAGGCCAAAGCTCCTCCACAACGATGTGAGAGGCTGATAAAGTCATACGGAAAACAAGTTATTTAAGTTAATGCTGAAAGGTGGTTGTACAAATTTCTATTTCACATGACTTAATTTCTGAAATCCCTCTTTTCTGTTTAATTAACATTCAGTCTACTGAAGCTTCTGCCTACTTGTTGTTCCCCCCCCCCTCAAGTTTCGCAAGTAGACCATCATATAAAATACATAAATCAGCTGAAAGTTTAAAACTGGTTGACATTTTGAAACCGCACTGCTAATTTATTCACTTGTTTTAAGCAAAAAAAGTATACAGTGTAACTTCAAATAAAATTATTTTGCCTTTTAGCCTCACAGGATAAAATACACATTGTGAATAAATGATACCTTTAACACCTTATACAGCACTGAGTTTGCAGAGTTGGCTTTGAGCTTACCAAGCACAGTGTAGATAGGGAAAGTTGACAGATGACCACACTTCGCAGAATATCCTGTCACTGATCCAGCAAAGCAGAGCCAGCGCCCACCATATCCCTGAGATCAGGCCCAGCTTGAACACACGTGGGTTTTCACACCTGCGATGACACAGTGAAGAACAATGTGAGCTGTGAAAATACAAATGCACCCATGTTATCTTCATATAATGTCACTCATTCTTGTATATCATCATGATGGAGCCCATGGAGCTAGCCGCTGTGGTGACTCTTTGCGATTAAGGGTTTCGATGCCAAGTCTTGTGTGAAGATGATTTATTCAGCATATAAATAGAAACAATTCAGTTTTGTTAAAATAGCAATAGATTTCACAGGACTACAGATTTTTTCAAGAAAATCAGTAAAACCTGAATTTAAAAAAAAAAAAAAAAAAAAAAAAAATTCTATCTT
>VUQG01044426.1:3679-15551 GCA_015106755.1 Etia nguti
TGTTATGCTTCCCGTTTTATTTTGATAGCCCTGTCCTGTCTGCAGTGTGTCTAGTTTTGCTTTTCCCTCATCTCGTTTTGTCTGATTAGTCCCAGTTGTGTTTCCACCTGTTCCCTATCTCCTCGCAGGACACGTAGGATGACACTGTGGTGAACTAAAAGTGAGCCTTTTATTGTGGCTGATGGAAAACTAGTACAAACAATAAAGCAAGGCAACAGGTGGCAAGAACTTAAACTAAACCTAAACTGGGTGAGACTAAACTACGACTTTACTATGACTCTATGACAAAAACTGTGATGACACTGATACAGACTTGAACATTATGGTGAGCAGGAGCATGAGAGAAACTGTGAAGGTATAAACCCAAGACTTGAAATTGAACATGCCCTGAACACGATCATGAAACACACTTACATGACATGGAGTAGTACAACAGACAACCTGATGCTGACTGAACAGAAACACACAGACTAATTACACATAGGGGAGACTAGGGGAAGAGGAAACACATAAGGAAACAGCTGACACAATAGACCATAATGACACCACAGGGTAAGTGTAAACTAAGCACACAGAACATGGAAACAAGATTTTCAAAATAAACAGGAAACATGACAGGACGCAGACGTGATACCACCTTGACAACATGAACCCACAAGGGAGACAAAAACACAAGGGGTGATGACACGAGAGGACCTTATAAACAAAGGACTAAAAACTGAGCAGCTTAGGAGCTTTAAGATAACTAGATGAACTTAACATAAAGTAATGTCAAAATACAAGGAGACTCAAATCCTAACTAATAACAGCAACAACAAGAACTAAATATACTTTCAATATTAATATAAGTCAAAAATACCAAAATGCACGCAAAATGCTGGGTCACAGAACTAGCCCGTGACAGGGTGCCAGGAGAAAGCCTCTTCTCTTTAAAAACAACATGGCAGCACAGCTTAGGTTTGCAGAGTTGCATCTGAACAAAGCACAAGACTCTTGAACAATGTCGTTTGGACACACGAGACCACAGTGAAGATGTTTGGTCCTAAACGCACAGCTCCACATTCGGAGAAAACCAAATACAACATATCAGCACAAACACCTTATACAAACTGCAAAGCAAACTGGTGATGGAGGGATGATGATTTGAGTGGGCTCAAACTCTGCACAAGCAACTGATAAAATCAAATGGAAAATAATTACTCAGGGCATTGCTGCCAAAGGTGGTTCTACAAGTTCACATGACTCAGTGACTCATGGGCCACGTGTAAGCATGTTTCATGACTGTAGTGACTCATTGTTTATCCTAGACATTGTCTTCAAAATGCTGGCATGTGATTTGTGATGAAATATACAGTAAGTGATGTAATGTGAATTCCATCTTGTATTTTTCCATAGACTGTTTATGAAAGGTTTGTCCAAAGAGCTCACTCAGCTCATACCTCTACGAGATATCTGTACACAGCTCAGATAAGAAAGCCTTCATTACTTTAATCAAAGGGAAGTGCACCATAAAGAATGTTTATTTGGCTTTTTTTATTGATTAATTTTTCTGAAGTATTGATTTGGGTTTTTTTTTTTAAACCTCTCTTGTCCTAAATAGGAATTTACCAATGTTTTACAGCTTTTTCTTTACTTCTAGCCTGAAATTCCAAGTTAAATACTTTGAGCTTTGTTATTTACATAATGCTGAACATAAGGAGAACGTTCCTGAAGCTTTTGTGTAAAACCAGAAGAACAGGTGTGGCATCATGTGATTTTGTGCAAAGATAGAAAGCCCACACACAGAGATTTATAACCTTTCTCTTTACCCCCAAGTCCTTACTTATACTACTAAATGGAAACAATTACAGGCATAAAAACATTCTTTAGTAACTCATGTCATAAAATAAGTCTGAGAATAATGTGGGCTGTTTTGTAACTCTTAAACCATTTTAAATTGTGTTTAATATTCCATGCAAACAACCACTCTACCTTCAACACCAGACTTTGAAAAGCTGAATAAAAAAATAAAAAAATAGTAATTATTAGAATAATGAAGAAAAGATGTTAATAAATGCCACCAGGTTGAAGAATTTCCAATAAAATGTAATATAATAAAATGTGTGCGGTTGAATTCCTGGTTCAACCACATACATTCATTATCATAGTCCTCAACTACGCACAAATTTAAAACTGTTACATCTGGTTTGTTGCTTGTGTACAGTGTATCATTTCTCTAAAGAAAAGGTGATCCCCTTATTTCATGTCAGAATCGAGGATGTTGTGTTTCGCTGAAAACTTGTTGAGTGACATGTTTTTGTTTGATTGGTGTGTCACAAGTGTTGCCCAATCAGTACTGACGTGCACATAAGCCCCACCTTGTTAATAAGACAGTGGACACAAATGATGAGCTTTAGGCACACTTGTGCAGCATAACGTCACGTAATCTCCCCTGATCTCCTGAAGGAACCATGTCTCCTGTCTATCTTCTCCTCCTGCTGGTCCCTGTGATCTCGGCTCAGACTTTTCACTGGGGTCCCTGTCCTACTCCAGAGGTGCAGTCCAACTTCACCCTTGAACCGGTGAGCACAAATAGAATAATATTTTTGTTTTACTGTCTATGTATACTCAGTATATAATGAGTTTGATAGAACTAATGGCTTGCCTTTGGTTACAGTACCTGGGAGAGTGGTACGAGATTGAGAAGCTGCCTGCTTACTTTGCAATAGGAGAGTGCGTCCAGGCAAACTATTCTATGAGCGAAGACGGGACTGTGCGAGTACTGAACTCTCAGGGGCTAAACGTACTGTAAGTGATGAGCAGGGCAAAATTTATCTTTAACTTCACATATTCTGTCTGTCTGCTGGTGTGACAGATTAGATAAGGAGACTCATACCACTGTCTTGTCTGTGTGGTAGATTTAAAATCCTGGGAAATAATTAGTTTTTTAATATATAATGTTGTGGACATATTTGTGTGTCTCAGGAATGGCAGTAAGTGGGTTGTAGAGGGGACAGCCAGAGTTATGGAACCAAAAGAACCAGCCAAGCTTGGAGTCAAGTTCACATCTTGTAAGTACCTGTCTTATCAACTTCTTTTATAACAGTGTTTTTCTTTATTTGTTTTTGCTTCTTTTCTTTTTTTGGCTTGCTTTTTATTCTAATAAGGATGATTAGGTTCTAAAAGTTGTATGGTATTGGCTTAATTTTTCATTTGGAAATTGTTGCTTGGTCTAGGCTGAAACAGGGTTACTTTCGTACTTTTTAGGACAAGGTGTTGAATACATAATCTAAAATTGCTCGTATATTAGCATGCCAATAGTATTTATTTTAAAAAACCATGACACCAAACATGTGAACGCTATTCTTACTGTAGCCTGTTTTTAAAAAAAAAAATTCAAATAAATGCCCAAATCATCATCACACAGATTATACTGCCATTTATATAAGTAAAAATTTGACATGAAATCTTTCTGGAAATGTTGTTATGTAATCAAAGTATTATATTCTATGCTCCCAAAAGCTTTGCCCAAAGAGAGGAGCAAATATGCCTACATAAAAATGTACAATATGTATTGAAAACATCTCTCTCTTGTATTGTATTGTTTTGTTCATTTTTGTCTGAGTATTTTTGATTTTTTGGTTTCCAGTTCTTCCCTACTCTCCATACTGGGTTGTGTCAACTGACTACACAACCTATTCTGTAGTGTACTCCTGCACAGACATTTTTGAGATATTCCATTTCAACTACGCCTGGATTTTCTCACGGTCGCCCACCTTGCCTACAGTAATTGTGGATTATGCTAAAAAGCTGCTGATTGAAGAAGGAATCGACATTTCCAAGATGACCCACACAGATCAGAACTGTATAGTGTAACTGAGGTCTAATACAGATGTTCATTAGAGTTTTCCTTCCTGAATATTTTATATAAACTACTCAGTTTACCTGTATTACTCTGTTGCCTTTTAATCCTTTGCATTCCTTCAGGACCAGGAGATTTTTTTTCTCACAATTTTAGTACACTTTTTCCTTAAATAATAAGTTAAAATCTAAAATATTCATTTGGTACTTTAAAATGGGAAACCTGTATCACCACATTAAGGTATTCATTTAAGATATTATTTGATTAACAGAACAATGTGTACTTATTTACAATAATCAGTGAAACAAGCTATTCTTGGTGATGAAAAAAACTATAAAGCTTCTGTATAAATTAAAGTTACATCCATTATTCAATTGTTTCATCTCTTTTCATTCTTCTGCTGAACCTTTATAGAACTGATCATTGTAATTGGTTGCTAGGAGTTCACTGACCGGTCTCTAGGCCGACAAAGAAGAAAACCAACAAACTAAAAAAAAAGCAAGCAAGTGCAAAAACAAAAGCCTGACAAAGACTATCTGATAATTTGGAGGTGAAAAGCCAAAGAGGTAAGAAGGTATTTAATGTGGCAGATGACAGAAGTGCTAGACAAACTTATAGTCATTAATATTTAGAACCCTCATTTGTTCCAAAGTTTGTGAGATGAAAATAATCAATTCAAATGTAGGTTTTCACTGAATGTCTCCGGTTTGTAGAAGAAGAAAAATGTATGCTTAGATAAGGAATGCATTTGTTTCATGTTGTTATGCTGCTTGACTGGGGGCGTTGGGGCTTAACAGGTTTATGTAGTCCTATTATAACAGTACACAGGACTATGAGAAATAACAATTCAAAACTATAATGTGCAGCAAACTAAAAAGTTGTCACTGACAGACAGTGCAAAGTTCTCTCCCAGCAATAACACCGATGCATAACCAAAACATGCTGGTATTTACTGTTATGTTAAAGGTGTTAGAATCAAAATATCATAAATATCACACCGTGTGTGTGTGTGTGCATTTTGTCGCTTTGCTCGTACTTTGTGATTGCTTACCTCTGTGTGTTTGTACTGCTGACTTTATCTCCTGATCATGTGAAGAGAGTTTGCAGTAGGAGACTTTGTACATGGTCTGTAGGCTCACCCAATCAGAAAATGGATATGGCCGACCCATATCTAGAGCCAGCCAATAGAATCCTCATGTTTTGTCGAGATATTTATATAAATCTAATCAAACCTGATAATGATTAAGAAGCATAAACACATGGGGTCTGGATAAATTAAATATTTTATTGCTTGTCATAGTTACAGTGTTTTCATATTGTGGGCACATCCATGTCCGGCGCTATGTAACAGGAGCTCATACACTCAGTTTCTACCAGCGTCAGACCACCACATAACATCGGTGAAAAAGTTTAGCAAAGAAAACTTTAATAGCTTGAATCAAAGGGAATTACACCAAACTGCAATCTTAAAATTTTAATGTTTGATGTTATTCATTTAAATATGTTACAAAACATGTACAAGTATTTTCTGAATATCAACGAGTGTGTTTCATGTAATTGAATGATTCCCAATTATTTATTTATTTATTTTTTTAAATTGTTACAGAGTACTAAGTAGTGATTGTGAAACCATAACATCTGGTGTGGCAACATGTGGTATGCAAAAACACAAAAAGAAACACAGACCTGAACAAAGGAAAGATTTCTGACATTTTTCCTGGTATCTAATTTCACAAAAACAAGACCCACATAACTACCATGTGTCATAACTATTCAATCTAAACAGGGAACAAGTGAAGTAACATTTTGCTTCACTTATAGGATCTTTGTTTACCTTGTAAGCCTTCAATAAGCTTTTCTGAACTCAGTTTGATTAAAGGGACACACAAGAATAATAATATCAGTTAATATGTAACGCAGTAACGCCAGTTTGTAATGTCATTAATATTAAGGGGCTCTGTCAAAGCCTTGTATCATATATATATATATATATATATATGTAGCATATCCATATATGCTGGTATTTGCTAATGTATTTTGAGACAAGGTTCAAGTCTGACTTTGGAGAAACAATTCGTACATGTAAAATTTCTATCAGGACTGTATCATGAGATCCAGAGATCACCAAAAGTCACACCCTTCACCCTTTGGCTGCACCTAGAAATTCTTTTTATGAAAAGTTTTAAACAGAATCAGTGAGAGAGGGCAGCCATGGCAGAGTTCATTGCCCTCGGGTAACAAGACTGTCTTGTTGCTGGCTATGTGAACCAATTCTGGTGTTTTGAGGCTGAACATCACAGTTAGTAGACAGTTGAGGTTGTACTGAAAAGAATTATACACACACACACACACACACAAATCAAAGGTAAACTGTTTTTAAAGGTGAAATATAAAGATAAAATCAAAAGTAGTCAAAAATGGCCAATTATACCCTTGAACCCAGGGGATTAAGGTGAGAACAGTCAACTCAAGGCACTTTATATTGTAAGGTAAAGACCCTAAAATAATAATACAGAGAAAAAACCAACAATCCCCTATGAGGGTGCACTTGGTGACATTGGGAAGAAAAAACTCCATTTCAATAGGAAGAACCTTCTGGCAAAATCAGGCTCTGGGAGGGTCAGCCATTTGTTGCAACTGTTTGGGGGGGGTGAAGGGACAAAAGACACTGCCAAATATCAGCACCGGACCTTTTGACAAAATTAATGTTTTTAATTTAAAGTTTCTAGCAGAACCATACCATGAGCTCCAGAGATCATAGAAAGTCACACCTTAAAATTCTTTCTATTAAAGGTTATGAACACAATCTGTGACAGAGGGCATCTTTGGCAGAGTTCATTGACCTTGGAGAACAAGCCTGACTTGTTGCTGCTAACAAAACTTGTGGTTGTACAGTGACTGAATATCCCATAACAAGGAGCCTGATAAACTCCCAAAACACATTTCACAAAAAAACCCAAATTCTTTCTTTTAGTAGATTTCCATGCACCCTTGAGCATTCTCGAGAGGCTCAAGAGCTGGTTTAGTGTTCTGCAACCAAGATGAATCTGAATTTTTAAGGGATTTGAGGAGAACTGGCCATTGGAAAGTCAGCCACAGTGATGTTCATTACACTGTTCCTGCCTTTATTTTCTATGCACCTTAAAAGAAATATGAGAAACTAATGATAGTTAAAGATGCCACCACAGTTTTCACTTATTTGATCGATATTTCAAAAAAACGATCAACATCCTTAAATTGTGGGATGGAGCTCATAACTGAAAAAATATATATTATGCCCATTCTCCAAAAGTTGATTCTGTTCATCTAGACGTAGCCTTTTCAGTGGGAGAAACGTTTCGTCACTCATCCATCATATACTTTTAGTTCCATCATCATCTAAACATAAATTATCCTCACAGTGTTACTGTCAAATCAAAGTGCTGTGATGTAGATATGGAAAAAATTTAAGTTCCTTTTAAAAATTCTTTTAGACATTGTCTTTGTGTTAAAGGACATTTACAAAGGGAGAGCTGTTAATGTGATAGATGATCGCTAGCAGGCTCTAGTTGACCAGGTAACACTCTAATGTATTAACTACCTCACTGTATGTCAATCAGTGGAATCCTGCTCTCTCATCTGTAGGCACCTAAATTGCTAATCTCAAAGTTGAGGAAAGCTGTCTCGGGATCCGCTCGCTTTGTGTTGCAAGCAATATTTTGTCTGTAATCACTCCCGGTAACCGAATGTCATTGATTTTAACTCACTGGGAATCGTTTCCTGTGTGGCTGAAGCTTTAGTTGTTTAGTCAATAACAAAAATGAAGCAACCGACATTAGAAATGTCTTCAATTAAGATATGAATTATTTTCTGAACATGAGAATGTCTGCTGTAATAATTTTTTTTCATATTGTAATCTTATCTCCTGCTAAAAAAGGGCTCAGGTGATGTAAGTTCTCTTATTCTAAGGTGAGGGCAATATCTTGGGAATTTTTTCTAATAATTAAAAAAAATTGATAGAAAAGTTTTAGGATGTTACACCTGAACTGTTGCTCGTGTTCAGTTTATCATTTTTTTAAAACAAAAAAGGTGATCGATTTATTCTGCAGTAGATATTGCCTTTTTAATCCTCAGTTTTATTTTGTAAAGCTTGCCCGTGATCAGTCAAGTTTGAACAGCATGCTTGTCTTCATTGGTCAGTGTGTGATAGGTGTTATCCAGTAAGTAAATATTGACTGTGTACCTAAACACAGATGTAATAAAAAGAAAGTGGGTATACTGAATGAGCTCTAGGTGCAACTCTTACGCAACGTAAGTTTTGTAATCGAACAAAGGAAGCATGCCTGCTCTCTGACTTCTCCTTCTGCTGGTCCCTGTGATCTCAGTTCAACTTTGAATGTGCAGCCCAACATCTCCCTTCAACCGGTGAGCCAAAATCAAAACCTGTAGGAACACAAATGAAAAAACAAATTAATCAAAGCTGTAAAAACCCCCATAAATGACTTGTCTTTGTGTACAGTACCTGGGTAAGTTTGATGAGAAGTGACAATAGATGAACCCAACCTTAGAGGGCTAAGGTTATGGACCCACAAGTCAGCTTCTCATATTGTAAACAATTTTTTTTATCATCCCCATATGTTTGTCATCTTTTTCAACATGCTTTTCATGTTATTGTTCTCCTTGGTTGCTATTTCGTTAAGCATAATTATGCACTTTAAATGATCATAAACTACCTACTAAAGACACTCATGCCTGTAGAACGACAATAACATCATGTGATTTATGACACAGCAGCATCAGTTTGATAACATTCTGCCTGTCTCTGTGAAAGAGTCTTTTGTCAGAATGCATTTTGGTCTTTTAGACTTTTATCCTTAATACAATTTAAATTAGATGAGACACATAAAAATTCCCCCACCCTCATAAAGCTATTATGAGGAGGAAAACTGGCTAAAGAGAAACATGTTTGTTTTTCTTTCCAAGAGTCCATAGTATATATCTAGAGTCTGTGGGTATTGACTCACTTCTGGAGTCAGCCTCAAGTGGTCATTTACAGAAAACATCAGTTCTACTGTTTAAATCAGTTGATGATCTCTCCCATGGAAATAGGTGTCTTTATTTTTTTCTGTTTAGTTTTCATTTTTTTCCTAGTTCTTCCCTACTATTCATACATGGGTTTTGTCTACTGACTACAGCAGCTATACTGTAACAAGTGTATTCTTGCAAGAGTGACTTTGACATATTCCATTTCTACTACCCAGGGATTTTCGTACGATTGCCCTAACGGCCCACAGAGATGGCTGATCATGCCAAATAGTTCATGACTGACAAAGGAACTGACATTTCCAAGATGGCACACAAATCAGAACTGCAGAAATAGGAATTAACTGAATAAAGTTAATATATCTTATCAGATTTCAGAGCTGTACCTGTTTTACTCTGTTGCTGTGTTTTAATGTTTTATGATATCCTGAGAATTTAATACAGTTTCCACTTAAATGACCAAATTGCATCTTCATCATATCCTCCTGAGACCCAGCCTGTTCATTTATGTCCTTTGTATTTGACATTTGTTTTTGGTCTATTTCCCTTACTTATCTGAGTTACCTGATGTACAAAATAGTGGACATCCTGGGCTTTCCATAGATATATATCTTTTATAGTTTAACTCAGGGTTAGCTGCTTACTAACTCTGGATATTATGGATTGAACACGGCAATGGTTTCATTGCCTAATAGTGTATTTATTATTATTTATAACAAAATACTACAAATCAAACAAGTTGCTCTTGTGATTGAAAAACTTTATTAAGGTTCAGTATAGACTGACTATCTATCTATCTATCTATCTATCTATCTATCTATCTATCTATCTATCTATCTATCTATCTATCTATCTATCTATCTATCTATCTATCTATCTCATGTAATGTCCCTAAAAAAAGGTAAATTTTTCAATAATAGAAAAAAACACACTGCATAATGACGAAGCAAATCTGAGATAAAGTGACCATTAACACATGGGGCCTGAGTGAAAAAATGTAATCAATAATATTTAACCCTTATCCCAGTGACATTTCACAACAGAAGAATGTTCTTATGATTGGCGCTAAGGAGCTGGTGAGTGCTGTTTGACATGTTGTGGAGGCCAGCCTCTGGTTTTCTGTGAACTGTATATAAAAGGTTTGTTCCTAGAGCTCACACACTCAGTTTCTCCTTCACCTGAAATTCGCACACAGCTCAGGTAAGATCTTAAATTACTTTGTTTTGTTTTTTTAACAGAAAGAACACCAAACTCAGCTGAAAATTTGTGTTATTTTGGCAATGTTGATATTTTTTAAACACCATTTTCTGTGATACTAACTCCAGTATTAATTTTCACTCATTTTTATTATTATTTTTGTGTTATCCCAAATCATAACATATTCTGATATCTTTACAGATTGTCTTTACCATATGCTTGTTGTCTGTATTAAAATATATATTTTTAATGATTATGACATGGTGCTGAACACATGCTTTGCCTGTGTCTCACAAAAACCAGAAAAACAGGTGTGACAATATTTGCTACAATAGTAAACTCTCACAGGAATGCAAAACTTTTTTCTATCTCTTTCTTCTATCTAATTTAATAAATCCATGACCTTCTAATCAACCATTTTACAACTAAATGGGGAATTTGCTTTAAATCTTAAGAGTGAGGAAAAAAATGTATTGTATTTTAGTTTCTGTTAACCTTTCAGTATAAAAGGTGATGACATTTTTCAACTTTAGAAATAGAGATATGAGTGCTCACTGCATCACAAGAAACACACTGTATTAAAAAGGCTGGATGAACTGAGACAGGTGTAACTCCTGCCTAACATAACTTCTGCAATCCCCCCTCATCTTCTAAAGGAACCATGTCTGCTGTCTACCTTCTCCTCCTGCTGGTCCCCGCGATCTCAGCTCAGACTTTTCACTGGGGTGCCTGCCCTACTCCGAATGTGCAGTCCAACTTCACGCTTCAATCGGTGAGCACAAACAAAAACATATATGCATCCAGATTAAACAAATTTTAGTGCAGAACTAATGGCTGGTTTTTTGTTACAGTACATGGGTATGTGGTATGAGATTGAAAAGCTGCCCGATATTTTTGAAAGAGGACAGTGCATCAAGGAGGACAACACACTGATGGAAGATGGGACTGTTCAATTGTTGTACTCACAGGTGTGGGACCCCCAGAACCAGTAAGTATTGAATGAACAGGTCGATGGACTGATACTACTCGTTTGTCCGTAGAGTTAGATAAGCTTAGCATAAAGGAGAGTAATGCAGGGAAAAAGCTAGTATAGTTCCATCTACAGATATCAAAAATCCTTTTAACAACAACAACAAAGAAAAAAAGTGTAGTTTCTTACAGCAGCATGTGAAGGTTGCTTTGATGTTGTTGAAGCAATTGGTGCTGGTAATAATTTGCTAGATGGCTAATAATGGATGTGTTTGTCTGCAGGGTGAAACCTTGAACTTTACTTCTAGTGAGATTTCTTTGGATTTGTTCTGGGTGTTGATTAAATGTTTGCACAAGTATTTTTCTTCTGAAGAGTTGAATGAGTAAGAAAAAATGTGATGCAATCTATGTTGACAAAAGGCTTAGTGGTGACACACCTCAAAGTTTTTTTGATTAGGAGCAAACGCACTAGAGACAGACCTTGGTATGATAGGAGATATGACACAATCGATTGTGTCTTGTTGATTTGTGCTGTTGCTGGATTGAATAGTTTGATGATATTGCATGTTTGTCTCTCTCAGTCAGGGGAAAAGGTGGTTTCTGGAAGGGACAGCCAAGGTTATAGACCCACAAGAACCAGCCAAGCTTGGAGTCAACTTCATGTCTTGTAGGTACCTCCTTTATCATCAGTATATATGTATATATATTGTTTTAACTGTTACATTACTCATTTTAACATTTTATTTCTGTTTCTGATCTTTATTCCCAGTTTTTCCCTACGTCCCATACTGGGTTCTGTCGACCGACTACACCGACTATAGCGTTGTGTACTCCTGCAGAGAT
>VUQG01044427.1:1981-23578 GCA_015106755.1 Etia nguti
TTAAATCAAACAACAGACCTTTATTCGTTGTCAGCAACATAAGACCATACAAGCCAGGTCTCCACGGCTCTACTCGGTCCGTACATACATGCGCGGCTATCGGTAGTCACCGGCGCCAGGCCGTTACAATGGTGAGGTCTCTCCTGAGAACAGAACACGAGCAGCATGTAATGGCTGCCGCTATATTCGCACAACCACTAGGAGACTCCCCCAACTGCTACAATAGTAGGGCAACCACCCACCCCAGTGGTGCTATAACACAATAAGGGTTGTTACAACGCCCTGCATCTCCGTAACTCTTTTTACTAGATCTTTTACTACTAGATCTCATAGGTATCTCACTGCTGGACAGAAATCTGATAATCACTCAAATGGCTGATGATACTACTGTTTTTCTGATGAACCAAAAACAGGTTTCTGCAGCTCTGGAAGTGTGAACTTATGGCTGTTAAGTAGTACATCTATTTATAATATACAAGTTAAAAACGAAGTGAGATACTTGGGAATAATAATTACGAAGTATCAACGAAGAAGAACATCCTTAAATCTGGAACTTATCATCCAGAAAACTCAAAGTAGACTAAACCAGTGGCTCCTGAGAGATCTCTTTTTAAGAGGAAGAGTTCTGATGACCAAAGCGGAGGGAATTTCACGATTAACATATGCAGCTCTGTCTCTCTGTGTGGAGAAAAACACTCTTAAATGACAAGATGCTGTTTACCTTTGTGTGGAGAAATAAGATTCAGTATTTAAGGAAACCTGTTCTCATGAACGCATATGATAAAGGTGGTCTAAACTTTCTGGATTTTAGCACTTTAAACAACACATTCAAGATTAATTGGCTAAAATATGTACAAAAATATCCCAACTCCATTTGGAATGTTATTCCCCTCCATGTGATATTTAAACTAGGCGGTTTAAACGTTTTCTTAATATGCAATTATGACATTGATAAAATTCTTTTTATCATGGACTCTCATCCATAAACATGCTTTCTCTCCCCACAGGTATCCTATATGGAACAACAAGGAAATTTTATACTGACACAAATCCCTCTTTATGGAATACTGGTTTCTTAATAATATTACACATGTGGCTCAGTTATTTAATGAAGATGGTAAACTCTTCTCATAAAAATTGAACTTTCTATCCCGCCTCGGGATTATGCTCAAGTTTTCAGAGCCATATCTTCAGTATGCTGTTCTGGTCACGTCCCAATCCAAACCCTCAACAGCTGTCTTATCATCACCATCAGACTGGGCTGCAGGCAAAATATGCTTCTTTAACAATTCCAGAAATAACAATAATAAATCAGAGTCTTATTTCAAGGGGAAATTATAGCAACTCCTCATATCGTTTCATATTGGGGAAAGTTTGTAGACAACATAAATTGGAAAAAGTTCCTTCCCAACCAATATTTGATAACGAATAAAAAAATGTCATTTAAATTAATTTATAATTAAAGACTATATCCAGAAACACTTCAAAAAGAATATTGATGTCAGCTGCAACCTTTGTTCTAATCATGCTGAAACATCTGTCCATCTGTTTTGACTGTGCCCCATCGTTCAGTCCTTCTGGTGTCAAATTTGTAATTTGATTTCAAAACAAACTGCTCATGATTTTCTTTTATTTTGGAAGAGTGTTCTGTTTGGTCTTACGGAAAACTGTAGAGATCTACAGAAGTATAGAATAGAATAATATTCAACTTGATTGTCATTGCACATGTCACAAGTACAAGGCAACGAAATGCAGTTTGCATCCATCCAGAAAGTGCTTTAGCAATAATAATAATAATATAGATATATTAGATAATAATATAGATATATTACAGAATTTGGATCTATTATAGGTATGTTACAATGTACACGTATGAAGGTATGTTATGAATATGCTATAACTATAGTATGTACAGGCTGTAGTGAGTGTACAGGCTATGAACAGGATATAAATATGGTTAAAAATATGAAAAACTATACAGAAATATGCCTGATAAAGTATATATAATTGACCTGATTATTATTATGGCCTAGTTTTATATACAGAAGTGTAAATTCAGAGGCACTAAATCATGTATTATTTCCTCTAAAAACCATTCAATCTGTTCAATCACCAGAAAACCCAAACGCAAGTAAAAGTGTAGAAGCCTGCATTAGGTTCAACCTCTTTCTGAAGTCTGCTATTGCCCCAAAACGCTTAAACAATCCTGCTCTAAACTGCTCTTTGTATATAATTATTTTAATTATTTATGTTTATTTTTTTCTCCACTAAGCGATTACAACAATCATGAGTATCACCAAAAAATTGCAATTTTTGTGTCCATTACTGTATATCATTGATATTTTATTTCTCTCTTTATTATCTTTGTTTAATGTCACCTGCTAACATTGACTATTGGAACGTGTACAAGCGCTTTGTTCTGTAATGTTCTGTGTTTGAAGTAAAGTCCATTTTGGAAAGAAAAAAAATATTCTTGCTTAGACGTCCAACTTTTTGTAGCGTTTGTGTTTAATTAATTAATTACGTGGGGGGACGCTCGGGCGCGTTGCTATGACGACAAGCACGCATGTTAGGTAGTACCGGATTGTAGCGGAAAACAAGTCGATCCGAGTAGGTACTATTGGAAAAGGAGCTATGGTGTTCCAGTCAAGAAGAAGTGGAAACTTTTTTGTGTCAGTTAAAGCTGACATCAGAAATAAAACATGTCTGGTAACAGGTTGAAAGGTAGGGAGGAGTTTTCTCACACAGGACAAAATCTCTGATTGGAGGTCAAAGACCATTGCCATGCAGAAGGACCACAAGGAGAACACATCAGGGAGCGCTGAGTCTAAACCACGGCATTTCCCCATCAATAGCCAGTCAGAAATATTCCTGTTTTCATGTGTCAAATATAAGCTTTGAATTCTGAATTCAAAGCTTATATACAAGTCCACAGATGTGCAACCAGAATCTTTAACTGATGATAATTAAATAGTGTGAACGACTGTCTCCTCAGTAAAAAAAAAGAACACCACAACATACAATTAAGTCCAATTAGAAACAGATACAAATTGATACAATTATATAATTTCATATCTCAGTTATTAAAAATCGAATCTTCAGCCCTGCTGCGAATCAATGCTGACAGGGGTGGGATTTTTATTTTGATAGGCACATCATGCAACCAATCAAATGCAAAGACAGACCGGGAACATACCACTATGTAAAAGAAGAAAGGGGACAGACGTTCCAAGACAGGTGGGAGCCGGTTTTGTGCCAAAAAGTGATTTCCAATGTTTCCGTGTGGGGTTTTGTGCGTGTGTGTGTGTGTGTGTGTGTGTAATATCTTTACGTATGTTGGTAAATAGAGGGATTACGAAGGGGTTATATATAAAATTTAAAAATTACCTGTTTTTCAAGTATCTTTATAGCTCTGTGTTCTTGTACTTACATTATAACCAATCCGGTCCTTTTTGTCCACTTAAAATATGTTTACAGAACTGTTGTTATATTTGTTGCAATTTCTGCTGCCCTCTTGGCCAGATTACTCTTTAAAAAAAAATACCTTTTTAATGTCAACGAGATTTTTTTTTTTTAATTGGATAGATAAAGGATATACAAAGTCACTTTTAAAAACCGATTACCGCTTCTACCTTGTTACGGGAATGTTGTTTGTGGCTCAAGATGACTTGATATCGTTCATGAGGGATACATTTGACATATGTTTCACATATTATAGACCAACAAGTTATTTATCAGTTTAAATACGAGCAATCAGTTTTTGGCAAATACCGAAAATCAGTTTTTGGCAGACGATGATTTTTTTGGCACAACACCGGATCTCGGGAAAAAGTACAGAAACGAACGAAAACATAAAATGCGCAGCATCTGGCTGCATTTCAGTGATATTGTTATTGGAAACCGCAAAGCTGAGTGCAGACTTTATAAAAGTAGGAGCGGGATAAAGTGATATTTACAGGCCTGAATGTGCACTGCTATAGATATTTCTGTTTTTTTACGAGACATTCTAGGCAATGAGCTACCAGAATTTTATTTCTTACAATTGAGTTCCAAAGAGTTGTGCTGACAGATTTCTCTCTTTGTCACGGCAGCTTTTTCGTCATCGTGTAGGAAAAAACGTTAAATATGTAACTTCTTTACACTGACAGAAAGGGGGGTTTCACTGGTTTGGCCCGCTTAACATCAAAGTGATATGTGGCCCGCCATGTAAAAGGAGTTTGACACCCCTGTTCTGGAGTAATCAGGTTCAAGTTTGGACCCCAGGTTGAGCATTCAGGGCATTCAGAATGGTTCCAAAATCACTCCTTTGCTGTTGTGAGGTGCCTGTAGCTAAGGAGGTAGAGCAGATCATCTGCTAATTAGAAGGTTTTCTCTTCCTTCAGACAAGGTGAGTCAAGTTAATGCTACAGAGCCCGATTTTGGTTTCATCTTTGGACAGGATGTGACAGAAATACCCAATGCCTAAGTTCAACTATTCACGTTGGCAAAAATACTCTTAATGTAAAATAACACTAAATGAAAAAGTTTGTAACAATGCATATAAATTTGTTTTAAGTCATTTGCATGTTATCTAATATGTTTTTTCATAGGTCACATTACAGTGTTCAGTAAAAATATATATTTTTAAAATGAAATCTTTTGACTCCAAGTGCACAAACACTTTCTTTTAATTCAAAAAAGAAAGAGTGAAAGAAGGGGGGGGGGAAGCAAGTTTACAGAGTCCTCAGTGCATGAGGACTCTGTAAAGTCTGTGTGGACTTGGCGCAGTGCAATGGAAACATAGTTGAAAGTGGACCTGATAATGAAGGCTAAACCCTGACTGTCCCTGATGGAGCCCACTGCTATTTCCATCAACAGTGGGACGTGGTGGAGATGGAGTACTAAAATAGGCCACACATACTGTTCAAGCAGCATGTGCAATAACCCTGTTAGCTTATCAAATCAATGGATTCTTCGTATTCTACCTAAACGTGGAAATTACTGAAGCGATCCACCTCAAAAAGAGGATATGAGTAAACTGAGCTTCTGACAAACCTTTTTATCCCCCACAGTGTTGATGTTTTATTCAATCATTCACAGATGACAGTGTTGCCTCACAAACAGGGAACACATAAATAGACTCCATTTCCCATGACCCCCTGCAACCTTATCCTGCCAGCAGGCCCTGTTGTACCTACTGAGATGCAACCATCTCTCAATAGAAGACAACACTATTGCTGCCGGTGCAGAAGCTGCCCATTTTGTGGGCAACAAATGGATTATAATGACACCATCAGTACAACAGCACACTGTATGTGTGTGTGTGTGTATGTTTGTGTGTAAGGGGGAATTTCTGTGACCCAGGCCAGGCTCAGGCCCATTAGATGAGCAGCAGGTAAATCTGCTAGGCGCTATCATTTCATGTGTGACACACTAGTTCCTTTTAACTCAGCTTGAAATGCAGTGTCTGATTTTTATGTTCCATAGCTCTACTACATCATTTTAGCAAATGCACTACTAGGATCATGAGGCACAATGTGACCACACGATAGTGGACGCATGCAAATGTATGTGCAAAATTTAACAGGAATCATTGGCTCCCTGGTAATCCAGACACAAATTTAGAATCCTTCTCCTCACATAGAAGGTCTTGAATAATCAGGCCCCATCTTATATTCCTCAGACCTCATAGTACCATATCACCCCAGTACAGCACTTTGCTGTCAGACAGCTTACTTTTGGTTCCTTGGATTCCTCTCGCTCTCTCTCTCTCACACACACACACACACACACAAACTGTGTCGTTTGTACTAGAAAATAGGATATATCAGTGATGAATGATATCTATTGCACCATTATAGCTTTTAAGTTCTACTTAGCCATCAACCACAGTCTGAGGTCAGGACAATGGAGTCATTTATCACGTTATGCTATAAACTCACACCATCTTCTTCACCTCAGCTATCACAAGCCAATAACAGATTTATCCTTGCTGAAATAACATTAAAAAACTGTAATATGGGTCACCATAAAACAAGCATGCTCATTTACAGAATTTCCATTTCAACAATTATTTACTGTGGACCAGCTTCCAGATAAATTACACAGTTACTCAATTCTATGTATGTAGCACCAAATCACAACAAGATTTGTAGGGTCAGGGCCCTGCAAGTATACAAAGAAAACAGAGAAAACCCCAAAGATTTTATGACCCATTATGAGCAAGCATTTTGGTGACAAAGGGAATGAAAAACCCTATAACAGGAAGAAATTTCTGGTAGAACTGGGATGACTGTGGTGTTTCTCATCAGCAGGAGCAATGAGTCAGCATGCAGAGAGGAGGTCCAACAGCTAACAGACTGGTGTAGAGTCAACAACCTGTCTCTGAACGTGGACAAAAAAAAAGACTTCAGGAGAGCACGGAGAGATCACTGTCCACTTAAAATCGATGAACCATTTGTGGAGATCGTCAAGAGCACCAAATTCCTTGGTGTCCACCTGGTGGAGAACCTATCCTGGTCCCTCAACACCAGCTCCATAACTAAGAAGGTCCAACCACCTTCTACAGAGGGACAATCGAGAGCATCCTGAGCAGCTGCATCACAGTCTGGTATGGTAACTGCACCGTATCGGATCACAATACTCTACAACGGATAGTGAGAACAGCTGAGAAGATCACTGGAGCCTCTCTTCCCTCCATCACAGACACCTATCACACCCACTGCATCTGCAAAGCCACCAGCATTGTGGAGGACCCCATGCACCCCTCACACACACTCTTCATCCTGCTTCCTTCTGGCAAGAGGTACCGGCGCATCCGGGCCCTCACTGCCAGACTGCGGAACAGTTTCTTCCCCCAGGCTGTCAGACTCCTGAACACTAAGTGACTGGACTGACACACGCGCACCTTCATACACCAAGTTACTTTTTGTACAATGCTCAGTTTGCACTGTTGTGTCTGTATCATTCTGCTCTGTCTGGTATAGCACTCTTTTTTTGGTTTTTTTGCAAGTTTTGCACATTGCACTTTATGTAGTCCTGTGTTGATTGTCTGTTATGTCACATGTAGCACCATGGTCTCATTTCATTTTGTACTGTACCACTGCACATGGTTGGAATGACAATGAACCCACTTTACTTGACTTGCTTAGGGAGGCGCAGTTGGGGTGAGGGGAAGAAGACCGGATGAAGACATGCTCTGGAAGCCAGAAATTATAATAACTAATAATTAAATGCAGAGAGGTGTATAGGCATATAGTCTCATAGGCACAGGAGGCTGTTCTTGCTAGCCAACCAGAAGTAGAAGACCGCAGTGCCAACAGCTGAGTGAGGATGGTAAAATTAACATGATAAAAAAGTAAAATGAATGCCTACATGACCATCAACTATGGCTAATAGTGTGGCTTCTAAAACAAAAGGCAGCTAAGACACTTAGATAATTTGTTGTAATCATTTAACTTTACACTTAAATTGTCAATCATTTCCATCCGCTCACCGGATTTAGGGTTGGGGTGGTATGCTAATGAAATATTTTGTACTGAAATATTGAACCATTACACTTCACTGCATTGTGTTTCATGTATACTGACCAATATTCTTTTGGCAGGTTTAAATGTCAGTATTTTGGCCAATGTTATAATTTCTAAATCAGGATCTTTCCTGATTCTCACTATAATTTTTTGAATACATCAGAAAAGGTCTGTCCTTCAGCATTAAAGTAATAGAGTGTCAATCGTCAATCTTTCTACTGCTCCACAGCAACTGTTGATAATTCAGGAACCTTCATTCCGAACATTGTTAAAAAAACTGCTTATGTGTGGCCAATTACATTAGCTCTCTTCCTTTGGGCTCTGCCCTCCAGTCACTTGATGCATGTGAGCAGGATTCAGTGAGAGCATCAAACTGCAGCAGTGCTTGCACAGCAGTCTCATATTCAATAGTTTTTTTGTGTGGATCGCTGCAGTTCTGCATGCGCAGACTGTTGATTGCATGAGTGACAACAAATAGCTGTGGCCATCAAATGAAGTTATTTGCTCAGATTACGTTGTTTTTCCTCACTTTGTCCCCATATATAATTTCATGGGATTTTCAGTGGGAGAAACATCCGTCTAAACTTCTTCAGCCTGAAGGTGGAGCAAGACCTCCCTCTGGTGGTACTCTAAAACACAGGCCCACCAAGAACACGAACAGTGAACAAAGACTAGTCAGTTATCTCTAATTAAACTGCACTGATCTTCCTGTGGATGTATTACACTATGCAAACGGTTGACAGAAATCTGGTTCTTCATGCTGATGACCTCAGGCAATTCAAACTAGCAGGATATGATGCATCACAACAAAACCACCTTTAACCACTGCAAATTTCACTGTAATATACAGAACGTTCCCAGTTATAGCAGTAGCGCTCACTTGATATTCTTGCACAGAGCAGATGCACTGTGATAGACGCAGCGTAACCTTAAAAACAAAAAACAAACGCTTGAATTCAAAGCAGAAACAGACAACAGGCAGCAGGTGTTTTCCAGGAAATATTTAATTAGAATTTCCAAATATTCTAAGGACAGGAACTGATAAAACCAGACTGATGTTTCTACAGAGAAATATTATGTCAGACCCTTGATCAGCCAAGAGTGACGGCTCCATCTTCTCTCCTGTTTCTTTTTTAAATATACATGAGAAGTAGCACCCCGGGTCCTGAAGAGCAGCAGGAGCTGAGGACATAAATACAGTGGCTGCTGTGTGCTGTAGGAATTCGGGGGGGATTTAAATGTGTCGCTTCTGAAGAATGCAGCTCAGTGACAACCTGTGTTACTCTGTAAGACCGAGCTTCTTCTTTAGGGACTCTGGCATCTCAGGTGGAGGGGGGCGTGGCAGGCGGAAGTACACCTTCACAGAATCGTAGATGAACCACTGCAGCGCTGTCAGAGTACCAATCATGATGATACGGGCAAACAGACCCTTCCACACACCTGAAAGAGAATAGTCAGTTACACCTCACCTCACAAAACAGTGGTTCAGGTCACTCAAGTGCTACTTGAGCTCTAGATGTTTGGCATGTTAGTCATCCAGGCAGAAAAAGCAGCACATGAAGGTCAGAGCAGCATGGGTACATAGGTACATCTACAAGAGAATACTGGAGACCTTTCCATCTCTCCTGAAGGAAAGCCACTTCATATTCATGTAGACACTCAAAAGCTACTTTGCTGTCCACTGAACACAAGAATGTCCTAGAGACGCACAGTCATAATTTAACCCTACTTGAATGTAAACCATGTACAGGAAGTGAGCAGCATAAAAGTGAGTTGTTCGCAAAGTTGCACTGTATTTTTCTGCATTGCTGAACTGACACACCCCTGAGACACAGAGGCCTGATCGCAGGTATGTCATCCTCACACCAATGACTCAAGCTCCTCCCACAAATAGGAGCTGCTAAGAAGCTCTGCTCCTCCAGCAGTGGATGGTCTTAAACCTCGTTTCACACTGCTGCTGCTGAAACAACTGAAATAATGTTGATACAAACCTTTGGGTCCCAGCCTCTTGAGGACCTGCATAGCAGTGCTGCCCTTCTCTTTATTCAGCACAGACACCACCGAGTCAGCAGGGTGGGACACGATGGCACAGAACACACCAGCTGCAAACAGAGCAAAAAGACAGAAACCTCACCCTTGATTTTCTAGCCTTAAACAGCAAAAATGGTTTGAGAGTTTACTTTGCATGCTACAACTAAATGTTGAAGAGTTTCTCAAAACACATGGCGCCATTTAAACAACATCAGCAGCGCAAACATCCCCAAACTCACCAATGTAACCAGCCACAAAGGTCACAACCAGCTGCTCAGGTTTGCTGCACTCACTGCGGGGCTTAGGAACAACATACTTGTAGAGCATCTCCACAGTACGCTCAAAGCAAGCGAACTTCATCATGGTGTAGGGGATCTGCCTCATCCACAAGGGAGCCACTCCCTTATAGAAACTGGGATTACAGGCAAAAACAAGGAATGAGCTCAGAGACACTTAGCACTAGAACTTCATATATTGAGATAAATATCCCCTCAACAAAGTAAGTTTTAGCTCAGGTACCCGTGTAGCTTACACATTTTGCTGGTTAAATATAAAAAAAACAAAACAACCCCCCCCCCAATCACTGCAAACCATTTTCCAGCTCTATGCAGAGACCATGTCAAATGTGTCCGCCCCTCAGGCTCACTGCACTGGGAGATCCCTGCCCAGTGACAGGGCTGCCAGTGCAGCAGGTGGGCTGGGGGACAGGTAGACTGTTCTCACACGCCAATGACTCAAGCACCTCCAACTGTACAGCCAGGAAGCTGCTGAGGAGCTCTGCTCAGAGAACAGCGCCCTCCAGAGGTGGATCTAAGGAGCGTGTTATCATCACAAACTTGTTCTCTGTTCAATTATTCACCCAAGTGCCACCACACGTTATGGAACAAACTTACGCCCAGAGGCCCTCCTCTGCATACATCTTGGGGGCACACTCTCTGAGGGTGTTCGCATAGCCTGGCTGGGTCTGGATACGGACTTTGGCAGCCTCCATTGGAGCCAGAGCGATGTCAGCGAAAAACTCTGCGCTAGCTGAGGCAGCCAGGTACAGAGAGGTTCTCCACAGGTACGTATTCTCCTGTTGGTCACACACATACAGGGGGAGAAAATAAAAGCAGTCCCAAGCAAGACACACACAGCCTACACTGTATCTGCACACATGAAAAAGGCAGTTCAGACTTCTCCAAAATAACGTGACAACTCAGAGCAGCTTCATAATCAATAAAAGCTCAAAGGACTCCTTTAAACTCATCCCATCATTCTTCTGTAGACTAGAAGCACGAGTCGTGCCCACCCTGCTTTGGCAGGTGTTCCCAGTCAAGTGTCAAAAAGTTCCACTCACCTCTCCTAGCAGGTCACTGTAGAGGATCTTGAACACTTCATAGAAACCAAACTTGCAGAGTCCCTGCATGGAGTAGCCAATGAAGGTAGGAGCCCAGCCCTTTGCCAGACCTCTGACACCATCTTCCCTCACCGTTACTGCAAATCCATTGCCGATGCTCTTGTATTTATCAGGATTCACCTGAGGAACAGAAACACTGGTGTGATCACCGTATCAGCTCTGAGCACAGGGGTTTTAGGGGCAGTGTTGTCTGCAGGTAACCATCACCAAAAGGCTGACACTTAAGAACATACTTGGACTGGAGGCGCCTGTTTTCATGTCAGGTTACTGTTAATAACACTTATAATGATGCTGTGTGAGGGCAAACAAAGTGTCATTTACTGTTAATTAAACTTGACAATTTCTGCTGTGCTCGGATTAACAAACTCAGGCTCCAGACTCTCAAGAAGCAAACAGTTCTTTGTTTGTTCAAAGTCCCTTCAAGTCAATGACTGATATCCATTTTATATTAAAATATACAATAATTTGTAGGCTCTTTGCTAACATACTCATTAGTTGAAGGTTTGAGAGGCTGGAGGAGATGCTGGCTACTGGGAGGTTTAGCTTCCATACAAACCTGCAGACGGCACTTGACAAGGTCGAGGGGCACCACTGCTGTGTGTGTTAGGCCGCAACTCAGGATACCCCCAAAGCCACAAAGAGCATAGTACTTTGAGGAGCCAAACTTGCAGCTGACTTCCTCTGTGGTAGAAGGGAGGGGACAAAGACATGCAGCATGCAAGGTCACATGCAACAGGACAAAAATCAACAAACACGGAGGCAAGTAATGGAAGGAGTCACCACTGAAGCACCAAGTGTGTTTTGCTCCAGGTCACATCTGGCAACCGTTTCAATTCAGTGCCAGCACCCTTCCATTATGGATGCCTCTGTTACCAACATGCCACCAATCATTAGGACAATATGATCAAATCACTGTACAAATTCAGTATGAGCGGTCAGGGACCACGGTAATGTTTTGCAGTTAGGCAGTTCTCTCTCTCCTCGTTTACCAGCTCCTGCTTTTCTTAACACACTTCAAACTTCCAACAGATCGTCAATATGTCTGCAAGTCTAAAACAAATGCAAAACATTAGCAGGATCCCCAACTCTGATTAAAAACATGGTCTGATTAAACTGAAATAAAACAGTATTCATTTCATTGGAATGATTACACACAGCAAAGAAACTGTCTTATCAAACGTACGGCTGTCTTTGCAGTCCTGTTAATGAACAATCAGTGTGTTGCCTAAGCCAGATTCAGCTGTGTGTAATAAAACTGTCAAAAGAGAAAATATGTTCTCCTTCAGGTCAGCCCTGCTGACCTTCAGACACTGCTCCTCTTCTGTGGGTGGCATTCATTTAACAATACCGTGAAAAATCATGCAGGCATGTTATGATCACTCCAACATGTCAGAATCATGGGAACTAATGGCAAAAACAGATTCACCACAACTATGCTGGCGACACTTCTCCCATGGAAAGGTGCATTAAATTTTTTTTTTTTTAAAAGGACAAACAGAATTATGGGTAAGTGGGCCAAGACAATGGCAGCAAGCCGCAGCGACAGACCTGCATTCGGCATTTGACCAGATCAAGGGGAACGACAGCTGTGTGTGTGGTGCCACAGCTCAGAATCCCACCAAAGCCACACAGGATGAAATACTTCTGTGAGCCGAACTCACAACTGTCTCCCTCTGAAGAAACACAGGACAGACTTTAAGAACAGGGCAATATGAACTCACCATGGCTGAGTCTGGAGCAGTGAGCTTATGGAAAATTTGTCATCCGTTTTTCTCTTACCCAAAGAGTTTTTTTAGTGCTCTCATCATTTAACTTAAAAATGAGATATTTTGTATTCCAAACTTACACCAACACTAGAAACTTACAAACTGCTGTTTCTGTTTCAAAAACATATGATCCAAGCTTAATATCAAATGGCTGGATCTAGACTTAATAAAGCTTGAGGAGGGAAAGAAGTTCAAATCTTGTGCTGATACTGGGTTCTCTGAAAACCTGTTTGCAGACTGCAAGGCCCCAGATAAGAACACTGTTGTACTGTGTACCACAGCCACTGCTTTTAAAGGTGACCGCTGAGCAGCCCAGAGTCAGGGTCACATTAATTTTGTTATAATTAACGTTCAGCACATCCTGAAAGTGTGTCAAACAGTGCACTGCTGTGCAAAGGCTGAGCGCTGCTGTGTCCTTCCGTGTCCTCCACGAGCGGCCTGTATGCAGGGCAGGCCCGACTCCTCCAAAATCATCACCCAACAGTGCTCAGGACCACCTAACCCCTACATAAGACAAATCGAGTACACGGGCCTGTTCAAATAATAGGTCCGACTACAAATAACGCGCGAAAGTAGTTAGCCGCAACCGGGTAGATCGGCTCAGCTAAGCTAACGCTAGCCTTGCAGCGACCTTTCGGAGTCTCGGCCGGCTTTACCGTCTACGGCGGCAGCTGCTGCCAATCTTCGGCTCCTCTGGCCCTTATGGCTCTGGAGGGGTTCTTCCACTTTCTGCAGAGTGAAGAGGGGGGCGCTGAACGGGTTGGCCCGGGCGATCTGCGTCAGTGTAGTGGGATACATGGTGGCGTCCTGCCGGCGGAGCTGCAGTGCAATGAGAAACAAGGTTAGCGTGAGCTGAGCTAAATGCTAACACAACCAACCCACTCACGAGCGTGAGTCACGTGCTGCTCAGCTTAGTTTGACCGTCAGCAGGAAAGTCTTGATTTAATGACCCCAACACAAATACCTAAACTACAATAGTTATTTAACGCTGATACAAGTCACCGAAAGGTTACCAACCAGCTGTACATGAGCTCAAAATGCCCGGCGGCTAGCATTCCACTCGCTTTAACTACACGTTAAAATGCTATGCTACACAAGCTAACACGACCTAAGGTCGAGTGTCTGCGCTTCACATTAGAGACAGAAATAGAATAAATTAGGCTTTCAACATGAATCGCGGTTTGACAGCTACACGTCAATAACAAACTAATCGCCATTAATTCTTTCCTCTGTGCTCTATGAAGAAGAAAAGGACGACTCACTTTCAGTATCCTAAGATGGCGCCTCCGCTTCGCTGTAACCGGCTGCTCGAAGAGGCCGAATGACCTCGCGCTAAAATGATTTGTCCTTTCGTGACGTCACCAACAGTGGAAGGTGGGGCGCAATAAGTGAGTCTTCAGTCGTCATCAAGGCGGTTCTTGTCGAGAGGTAAGAGTGGATAGTTGAAACACACTGGACTGTTTGTCATATTATATCCAACATTCAGGTATTTGTGTTGTGACTTCTAATTAGAACACCTCTCACAGTTCTAATTAGTTCTCAAAGTTCCGACTGGGTGATGCTTAGCTCTAAGGGTGTGATGAAGCCCCATTGGAAGTACTGACATCTGCTGGTCATTCGATGTAGAGCAGCCCTGCTGTGATAATACATACGGCTATATACACAATGGATATGTAAACGTAATTATGTATCACTTGCACAATACCCATGAGGTCCTGTATAAGGTAAATATATATATATATACACACACACACCCCTAACTAGCCACTGAAATTCATTTAAGACTCAAAAGTTCCCTAACTGCTGATATTTTTCGCCTTTTGGTGGCTCCATAATTTGCTTACAATCTCTGTGTAAACTGGTGATAATCCTCAGAATCAACAGCTTGAATCACATAACAAAGCAGAGACGTCATTTCAGATACGGGCCTCGACACAGGTTTATTTGGACACACCCTCTTTGCTCGACACAGGCCTCTAACATCACTAAAGCATTGTAAATGTCTCTGTGTAGGTTCTCAGTCATCTAAGTCTAAGGAGCTTGGAGAGAAAGCAACTGGACTTCTTTAAGACATTGTAAATGTCATGTTTAAACTCAAAATACGGTTTGACAAAAATAAATCATACTTGGATGAAGCCAGAGTAAGTGATGCTGTTTGGCAAATGTTCTT
The DNA here is from genome assembly GCA_015106755.1 of Etia nguti. Lineage (NCBI taxonomy): Eukaryota > Metazoa > Chordata > Actinopteri > Cichliformes > Cichlidae > Etia > Etia nguti. Next base: position 16,856 of record VUQG01044427.1, read on the forward strand.
GTCTTTGTTATTAGTAAAAACAAATGTGCAGTTCAGCGTTTCAGCTGTTAAAATGTGCACAGGTTTCCACGAGTGACCAAAGACAGTTGTCATTCAAACTGCAGGCAGAGCTGAAATGATTTGTTTATTCGCCTTCATGACATGGAATATCCGAGGAGAGTCCAGCACAGCCTAAGAGCTCAGGAAATGCAAGAACTCCTTCAGGAGGAAGCTGGAGCCCAAGCTTCAGCAGTACACCACAGGGGATGTGTGGAGTGAAATGAAAATGAAAAAAGTAAAATTTCACAACATCACAACAACAGTTGCCTCAGGGCAGTTTATATTATTGGGGGGCACCGAGTTGTTTCCAAGCCAGCTGAGAGTTATTTCTAGTGTGTCCTGGGTCTGCCACTGAGCCTCCTCCTGGTACGACATGACTGAAAAACCTCTCCTAGGTGGTGTATCGGAGGCTGCCTGGTCAGATGCTCAAACCACCTCAGAGGCTCTACCCCAAATCTCTGTAAAAGTTTAACTAATATCCACTGCCTCATTCTTCCAGCCACTATCCAGAGTTCATAACTATAGGTGAGGGTAGGAATGTAGATTGACTAGTAAAGCTTTGCTTTCATGCTCTCTTCACAATAGTCTAGAGGATGCTGTAATGATCAGTTTGTCAATCTCCCGTTTCACTCGTCACTCAATCATAAACAAGACCCATAGATCTTTGAACTCCTCCACCTGGGGTAGTAACTCATCACTAACCTGGAGCAGGCTTTACACCCTTTTCTGGCTGATAACCATGAATCTTATTTAACATAATATTTCCCTCCCTTTGAGAGACTGAGTTTGGAATAGTTGATTGTTGGTTGCAGTCTTTGTTTTGCTGAGTGTTTCCTCTTCATGTAAGTCATGTCTGTGAGCTTTCTCCTGGTCCTTCTTTCAGTCCTGCTTTATTTTGAAGGTTAGTTTAATTATGCAACTTTGAGTTCTCTCCCTGTTTTAAATTCAGTCTGTATTCATTTCCCCAGTCTCTGTTCAGTTATCGTCATCTCTGGTTCAAATTCCTGAAAATATCCACTGTGTGACCAGCACAACAGATACCAAGGCCAGGGTTATTAGACAGTCTGTCATGACCAGAAACGCCTCTTAACATTACAGTGGTTAAAAAGAGTTTCCAGTTATGTATGTTAGGTACAATATAGATTTCCCACTGAAGCATAATTCAGCCCTTACAGCACCTTCCATTATAACTATCCAGTGTAAGTGTTAAGGGGTAAGACTGGTTTTCTCCTGGCCTTCCAGTAACTACTGACAGTGCAATAACTGTCAGTAGTTACTGAATAACTGAAGCCTTTCATGGAACTGCCAAATAAACATATCGGTCCTCTCTTTCTGGCCAGATACGTCGCAGCACTTCTGCTATCATTTGTTTGTATTTAACAAAATAAAAATGCAGATAAGTGTACACATTAGTTTTTGACCCTCTCACTGAACTAACACAGCCAATCCCTCAGCATGTCTGTACTCTCTTCTCATATTGCCTTCATATTAAATCATTTTAACATTGCATTCAACAACAAACAAATCCTCCCTAACAAAAAAAGTCACTTCAATCTCATTATAGTTCTTCACATCAGTATATGGGCCGCAAGCAGGAGTGACGTGGGCCACAAGTGGCCCCCGGGCCGCGAGTTTGTGACCCCTGTTCTACAGTATTGATCAGAATTTCATTAAACGTACGAGAAAACTTAATACATTGTTTGAGAAAATGTATTTCGGGTATAAAATTTTATTACAAGAGAAGATTAGGAAAATAGTGGGGCAGGCTTTAAAAAGCAGTTGAATTATAACAAGAAGCCTCCCTGTCTCAATTACAAAGATGGTCCAAGGTAGAAACCAGAATAGCAGCTTCAGACTCCATCTTCAAGACTGTTAACAACAGAGATGCTAAGGCATATTGTGAAAAGTTACAATCACACACACATTCAGTACAAACACATTCACACCATGCAAGTACGACCAAAACCCAAACCACAAGGCTCCTGTGTCTTTGAAAGCTCCTGTGTGTGTTGATTAGTGACTGGCTTCGTCATCACCTGAGGTCCTAGCTTAAGGATGAGCAGCAGACAGGGCTGCTGGGTGCTTTCACAATGAGTGTCATTGAAATTTACTTCTCCATAAAAGCTTATTCAGAAATGAGGGCAAAAAAGTACAATAGTACAAAATCTGTGATCACAGCAAGTGTAAAGAACACTTAACGCACTTAAAAATCAATGAGTAAAAGCAGACTAGGTCTTCTTCACCTCTCAGTCTCCAGCTGTGCTCTCTATGCTGTGCTACCAGCAGCCACCTCCATGTCTGAGGTCTGAAATGGGTTTATGGAGGTGGTCTCCATGGCTTGGTAAATGAGGAAGAGGAAAGTGGCCACAATGGCCAGCAGGAAGAGCTTTATCCACAGAGACATGCAGCGGTGTGCTGCTTGGATCTGACCTGCAGGGAAAACTGCAGGCGGGAGGCTGGAGGAGGTGGTTTTGGGTGGCAGGCTGGATACTCTGTTTACTGAGTAGCTCTGAGTGTAGGAGGAGATGCTGGTCTTGGTGGCTTTTGGAGAGAACAGGCTGTCATCATTCCACAGGTCACTGGATGTCACAGGGCGCCCTGCTGCTCCTCGTATGGGTTGGCGACAGGTGGCACTACAAAAGAAACATTTAAGATTTAATATTCACAGAGACCTCAGTTTGTCATGTCGTGCAGATAATGTACTGGACTTTCCATTGTTCCTTGTTATGACAGCACTTACTGACCCTGGCCATGCCAAGTTGAAAGACATTGTAGAGACTTCGGCTCCACTTACAATGCCATGGACAAGTATTTGGCCCCTTAACACTTGTTAAAGTAGTAATTTTAATATCTTTTACTTTAGCGCTGGGGTTCATGTCCTGCTCTATTTTACTGCTGGCTAAAAACATCAAACTTCATTTCCAGTAAGAAAAGAACAGCCGACTGCACTTACGTGATTCCCGTTGGACTGCTCCGGTCAGTAAGAAAGAGCTCCTTCAGAACATCTTTCTTGTCTACTTTTAGGGTTTGATCACTAGCTGTGATTTTCTCCACCTACACAGACAAGACAAATCAAGGTTAAGCTGGGAAATGAACACACTGTTGGACAGTGTAGATGCACAGCCCAGCATCTTCACAGGACTGTGTGTGAACAGAGAGTGTGCTCACAAAGTGGGTGCCACTCTGTCACAGAAGCAGTGGAGCTGTCACCCAGCTTTCCCTATAAAACCCATAACAGCTGCACACACAAACAACTGGCTCACTCATCGCTATTGCCTATACTGTGTAGATGTGTATAGTACACGAGCTTTACCTTCGAACCAACAACTCAAGCACAGTAGGCAGAGACAAGCAGTCTGCTAGAGAGGAAACGCTGGCACTGCGGACAGCCGAGTAGAGTAAAGTGCCGGCCTTCGATCCAAACTGGTCTGACACGGATCAGTGAAACTCTGATGAGTGACATGTTACTCAAGGCTAACAGCAGAGAGGCAGACCAGAGGAGCTGAAGGTTTTAATCCACAGACCAATGGGACCGGATATCTTATGGTGTGTTATTTCCTCCAACAAATCCACAACAACGTGTCCTCCTCTGTCACTCGCCTCTCCCCCCTCGATGCCTCTCTTGGACATCAGTCTCTTCATTTGTTGCTTTTTCCTTCGTTAGCACAACCATATCGGATGGTGCTGTCGCGTACGGAGCACCACCCGCCTTACTTGGGACCTTGTAGCAAAACAAACATTTGGCTGAGTGCCACTGGACTCTGGTCCCAAGTCCAAAACAGGCCAGCGAGTGTGCTCGTCTTCTCAGATAAACTCAGCCTTGCTTTATTCGTCCTTTTGTGGTTAAATCAATTATTAATCTCTCAACTGTCTTGAGTTACCCAGAAATATGAGGATCCACAACACTCATTCCAGAGGGCTTGAGAAAGAAGACAACTTCATCTCTTTAGGTCTGTGAAGAAGTTTAACCTCTCATCAAAGAGGCTGCTGGAGAGTCCCGGGCCATTAACCCCACTATTACTACTTCATTATCAGCCTGGTGCCTACATGACTGTGTCTGTTCAGCTGTAGGGAGCTCAGTTCCCAAAGCTTGTTTCCACGTGATGGGTATAAAGGAGCTGTTATTATTTGACCTTTTTGTCAATGCTGGTATGAACCCTGTTCATGCCTCTGCAAAGGAAGAAAAGAAAAGGAGTTTGTAGTTTTATTACTTCAGCAGGAGTGAGTAAATGAAGTGAACTGCATACTGAAGACCACACTATATTCATTAACTTCACTTAATCTGATTATAGAGCAATGAGAGCACAATATTCACAACTGTACTTACTGAAGTCAATGACAACACTGGTAGAAATGAAATGGAAAAACACCTCAACAGGTGCATGTGCAGTGCCCGAGCAGCAGAGGGTTCTGTTGCCACAACCAGCAGCACAGTGTCAGATCACAGCACTCACATGAGATGACTTCACGCTGCTGCCATTTCTTCAAATGAGTCTAGCCATGCTGCTCATTAAGCAGCTTCTACTGTACAGACAAAGTGGGGAGAGGGCTAACTGCTTCAGTTGGCTCCAGTAAACAAGGACACAAACGGACAGATATCACAGGCACTGTGGAGAAAAGCAGGTGCTTTTGTCTTTTAATCCACATCATGTGGTTTGAGTGCGAATAGAAGCAAGCTGATCCACTGAAGCAGTCTCACACTGAGCGTGGGTGAGTCCACTCGAGCTGAATGAAGAAAATACCATGCCGAGTCAGAGGAAACTGTGATTAAAGCCAGCTGCAGGGGTCCCACTATATTACACTTACTACATCTGCATGTTTGATCACTTTGATCGCTTTGTCACAAAATCAAAAAAGTCCAGAACCATTACACTTTCACTGAGAGAGAAGCAGGGATCTCATTTGCTCCACGAGTCCTTCCTGAAGGAAAGACTCGTGGGTCAATTCCACACTTGTACTTAAGTTTTTCTGGTGCAGTATAAAGTTCATTTCATATTCACTTAAGTCTTTTCAAACATGAATAGAAAGAAGCAGAAGAAGCCTAACAGTCAAGAAGGCAGACCCATTAAAAAACATGAGAACCTCTCTGAACGCACTTTCCGCTACAGCGCATTGACAGCACACAAAGTAAACATGGGTAAGAGCAGATTACCTTTGGATGCTATCAAGTAACGGACACCTAAGAGGTCTTGAATGGTGGAAGTAAAAGCTGCAATTCCCGTCCCTCTTTGGGACTCCCCTCACCCCTCAGCCCGTTTCCAGGCGTGACACAAACAGAGTTGCAGCTTTAAAGAGTGACCACAGTGGAATTCTGAACGGTCTGGGCCAAGCTGCTGCCGTCACAGACGAGTGAAAGCCATCACAGGGGGTCCTGGTGAGTAAGCGACACACAGCTCTACTAACACAGCAGCAGGGCACTGACACCGAGCACCAGCCATCCCTTTGTTCTGCTACTGAAGGACGTAGAGCGGAAAGAGCGACGGGTCTGTTCTCTGTAAGTGCAGTGTGTTTGCTGAACACCTGTCTTACCGCAGTGTGCTGGCTGCTGTGGCTGCGAGTGGAGATGACAGTCTTCTCTCTGCTCCTCACTGTTCTCTCAACCATAGGAACTGGTTCTGGTTCCTCCACATTCTCTGGACCACCAGCTGCAATCACCTCTGGCAAAATGGACAGTCACACATGGTTAACATGTTAACTGTTTTTTACATTAACTGGTTAGATTTGTTAACATTGTCAAAACCTGTCCATTATGCTAGCAGTGTCCAAGCATTCTTTTTTTTTTTAAAATAATACCACGGCCCCCCTGCAATGGTTCTGTGCCCATTGTTAGGGCATATAGTTCAGGTAGTAACTATATGCTATAAATCACATAGTTAAAGTTGGATCAGGTGACCCTGAATCCTCCCTTAGTCATGCTGCAATATGTCTAGGCTGCTGGGGGATTCCCATGATGCACTGAGTGTTTCTTCTTCAGTCACCTTTCATGCACCTCTCTACATTGAGTCATTAGTTATTATTCATCTCTGGCTCTCTTATACAGCGTGTCTTTGTCCTGTCTTCCTCCCTTAACCCCAACTGGTCGCAGAAGAATGCTGCTCCTCCCTGAGCCTGGTTCTGCTGGAGATTTCTTCCTGTTAAAAGGCGGTGTGGTCTTCCCAGTCTCGGCAAAGCGCTTGCTCATAGTGGGTCCTATGATTGTTCGCATTTTCTCTGTATTAATGTAGTGTCTTTACCTTGCAATGCACCAGCCTTGAGGTAACTGTTGTTGTAAGTTGGCACTATATAAATAAAACGGAATTGAACAAACAAATTGACAACAGATTTTTTATCTTTGGAGTCTTGGGGAGCTCCAGAGTCTGGAATTTGCAGGCAATTTGGAGCTCCTGGAATATGGCTATGTGGAGAAATGTGTATAAATACAGTAGTGAATTTTATCCTGTGGTCAGGACCTGTGTGATGAGCTGGTTCTGGTCGACGTGATGGAGGACCGTCTTAAAGGAGAGATGATGGACCTCCAGCACGGCAGCCTTTTCCTCAAAACCTCCAAGATAGTTGCAGATGCAGATGAAGGTCAGGAGCTGGAGCTGCACTGACCCCATGCTACAGAAAGATGTCTGCATACATGCCTCAGCAGATCATGTGTTACACAACATAAAGCCCCCCCCCCCCCCCCACCACCTAAAC
>VUQG01044431.1:13224-29431 GCA_015106755.1 Etia nguti
ATGTTTGTTTCATGGTGACTGATCTCTTTACACAGATTCAATCATTTTAGTCCTGAGATATGTTTTCCTGCCACTGATTCTGCTTTTGGAGAACATTGTCCTTCATTACTACTATAAGGCACATCAGAGTAAATAAAAGCATGTATGTAGCTGAGAAGTGTAGGAACAGTAACATGGATTGTGTACCGTCTCTCCAGGTCATCAAAAAGCAAAAATCAGACAAAAAGGAGAACGATGAGACAGATGTTTCCAGATATGAAGAAGTGGAGGCTGAGTAGGAAACAGTCCAAGAAATAGAATAGAATCAAAACATATAGAAACAAACACACAAGTCTAAATTTTTGTTGGAATTTAGATTAAAATTGTTTAAATATTGTTTAATTATGTTTGTTTTAAATGTCTGAAACATTAGTGCAGCCACTTCATTTAACCTGCCTTTACTGTCCAGTATAAACTCTTAATAGCATGACTGTGAACTACATTTGAAAATAATCCTTCATCCTCTCCAGTCCTCACTTCTTACATCTTCCTCCATCTCTGCCAGTGAAGTTTTCACACATTAAGTTTTTTACCCTAAAAGGTTGACTCTGTTCAAAAATTTGATGGTAAAATTTGTTTGTCTCACCCGTTCCTTGAGCAGCTGAGTTTTGTTGCTCTGAGGCCCTTAACTGAAGAGCTCATTTGCAGACTTTTTGGAGTAATCCTGTTTTGTCTGCATCTGAGGCTCAATCTCGGGTGGTTCCTGTAATCAGCCATCTTACGTGCTGTTTGCTCATACTGACGTACAAGCTTTAGACAGTCCTTGCCAAAGTGGGTTAAAATATTTTGATGCTTGCTCAGTCATCCAGGCAAGTCAGTCGAAAAACGTTGATTACCTGGGTGATTGAGCATGCGTCAAGACATTACGTTTTTTACTTCTCACTAAACTTTATCTTTTGCTAACAGACAGAATGTGTGTCAATCTGCACATAAACAATTTTTATGTTTGGTAATATTTTTGAACTCTTTTAAATTATCTGCCACTTTAAAAAAGTTCCTACATTTATAGCATCCTATTCTGTGGCACTAGCTAGATGCTTAAAAATTGTGACTGCAACTTTACTGACACCTGCAGCATGGATGTATGACAGTGATGAGAAGGAGAAATGCTGGCAGGGGCCAGTGGGACCCCCTCAGCCTCCTAGTAGATACACCTGTGGTATTATTATGACCTATGTGTACATGCCTGTAAACAATACCTCATCAGGCTTTTATGGCTAAGGGGAAAAAAATGGAAGAATGCAGATGGGGCCAAGGGGTGACTTTTGAATTTATTTACTTTGATTTGTAACTCTTCAACCACCTGGACTAAAGGTAGTTTTCTGTTTTATCTGTTGCTTGTTTGTGCTCATGTATTTGGGTCATTTTCCATCGAAAGTATGAGAATGGACGGCTGTCAAGAAGCAGTTCTTAAGGTGGAAAAAAGGCTGCCAAATTATACAAGGACTGGATTGAGAATCGGAGGCAACTGATATTATCAAGTGTGTGAACAGAGCTGACAAAGGAGAAACAGGAAGTCAGTGACAGAGATAAGGGTATGAAAGGCTAATAAACCTGAGATGTTGTGGTTGTGTGACGTTTGACTTTGATCAGAAGATTTTTTTTTGTACTAAACTCTTTTTTCTTCTATAGCATTAAGTTACAGAGAAAATTGAGAGCATTGAGGGTCATTAATCTGAAGAAATGTCTTTTACAGCGACTGTGCTGCACTGCTGCATATATACAGCATGACTGGGCAAAACTGAATGGCTAGTAGCCAACGAGCTACATTTTGTTTAGCAGCAGTCATTTTTAGTCATAGTTTTATAAGTTTTGTTGTATATGTGTGTGTTTGCAGGGGTGCTGTAGTGGGGGGACAAGTAGTACTATACCAAGTACTGTATACCAAGGGTCTATGGTGCTCCTCTTGAGAAAGCAAATATGTTTGGTACAACAAAGCATTCAGACCATGATTTTGCTTGCTACAACTGCTGACAGGACAGATTAAAAAAATATTAATGAAATAAAATGTTTAAAGATAATCCTTTACAACGCAATTCATGCTTTTACATAGTGTTTCATTAGTACCAACAATAGCTATCAGGTACCAGCCTGTGTATGCTGTCTACAGTTGTTTTCATGTATCTCTCAACCATCCCATTTCTGTAAGACAATTAGGCAACCATATGTAACATCTCTAACTCTGTTTGACAGCATCAAAGGAACACTAACAGGAAATGACTTTTACATGTCACATCATTGCATACATCACAAACCTAATTAGGCTTACTTAACGAAGTTGCTGTATATTAGTCTGGAAGTTTTTCTAAATACAAATATATTATATTACAAATAAATATATATAATTACATGTCCATTTTATCAAGATAATTACATTATTTATAATTATTCTGCTGTCCATTGGTGATCTGGTTTGAGCTCTCTTTTCACCATAAAGTAATTGTAGACTATAGTATGTGGACAAATGAGATTGAAATGTGGGAAGATTGGTGTGAGCCAAAGTAGGACTGTCTAGGTAGACTGGCAGAGAAACAAAACAGTCATTGAGAGGCTCCTCAGACTGCAAGGAGGCTCCAGATTGGTCAACAGTCTTTGAAGTGTCCTAGGGTCTCAAAACATTTTCTGAGAGCGCCCATGGAGGGGCAACAGTGTCTGCAAGCTCAAAAGCATCAGAACTTACAGGCTGGAAAACACTGCACTCAGTATCCATATTCATAGGCTGGCAAACAATGAGCTTGGTTTCATGTTTAGCTGATGAAAAAACGGAAAACTCATATTTGCTCGCATAGACAACATAAAAGAAGCATACATGAAATTTGCCGGCTCAGAAACCCCAAAACCATTGGGGATTACATCAGGAACAAAGACAGAAAATAAAAAGTCACTTGAAATTATATCCTTATTGGTTACACACTGGATTAGCCGATTCAGATTTTCAGAAAACAAAACAGTTTTACTGAAGGCTGGATGGATCATGGGGGCCCCAGCGTTAGCTGATGTGGGCTGGGAATCAGTCTCAGGTTTAGGCATATAGAATAACGACGGCAGGGATGCCGCTTCTTCCGGGAGGAGGGAGCAGGTGTGATGGGCAGCGGAACCTCCGTTGTTCCAGATTAACTGGTGTTACAAATTAACTGGTTACGGTCAAACAGATGTGTGGTAGATTTGCTTTTCTGGAGCCGCTACTGGCAATCCAGCAAATAAACACTGAATATTTCATCTGTGACATTTGTGAGGTTAATTAAACACAGTCCGTAGTCTTATTGCTCTTGACCAATAAAATATTAAAAACTGTCGCAAGTTTACCTGGTGATATTCTCATGCACGAGGCGACCGCGAAAATGGCAAACAAATAAACGTCACCACGGCAATGCTGTTCACAAGACGCCAAGAGTCAACGATCTGGAGAATCTTTACCGTCTCATCATTCTGCTATCATTATCATTTTATTACTCCGATTTCAGCGTTGTCGCCTCACAACTAAAGCGTGCAGTTTACTTTGTATGCACTCAGATTGAGTCGAGTCAACTAGTGCCCCCTGTGGCAAAGTGCCATAGGCTACAACCAGATTAACCTTTGATGAGACCGTTCTCATTCCCAACACGTAACATACCGACGATTTGTCACGTCCCGAGGTGTCCAATAGGAATGCGAAAGGTAACCATCCGCGTCCCTATGATACGCGCCGGATTGTGGATGGAATCCAATAGAATGATGCTCCCGGTGGTAACACACGTTCCAGCCGTGTATTCCAGCCCTAACCCTAACCTTAATCACAACCTTAATCGTGTTAGATAGTGTTTTCCAAAGCGATTCATGATGAGAAAGTAAAATCAATGTACTGTACTGAGTAGATTCAGTCCAAACGGTTCTCATATTTCCTCCTGTTTCCAAACGCGTAACATAGAGATGTGTTGGGTGGCCGAAAGCGTAACATACAGACGATTTGTCACATAGCGTAATATGTTACGTTTTGGGATGAGAACGTGTTGCCTTTAACACACATCTGCATCTGGCTCTATCACTGTTTTAATTCAGATTTCATCCACAATACATTTGTAACTTTCAATGTTTTCCATTCTTGCATCTTGCAAATAAACCATAAACTATAAACTAAATGAAATGTCATTGTGTATTTATTTTTGGCCTACATCAGTAAGAAATGCCAATTTCTAAACACAAAGTTCTAGAAATCACCACTCCTGTTGTTCATGATGATTTTAATATTTTTTCTATAACAAAGAAATACGTCTTGAAAAAATATTACACATTAATATTTGACTAGTGTTGTAACATCGCATCCTGTTAGCATAGTCTGTCTGTGTCTTTTCTCTGGAAATGAACACTTGGGGCCAAAATAGATAATTGATCGACACAGCTGGAGAGAGTTGTAGTTATATACAGTCTATATAAGCTTAGTTAATTTAACAAACATTTGTGGGTGGTGTAGCAGCTGGAGGAGTCTGTGGCAAACATCTGAAACAGCAGGACGTTACATCCTGTAGTGTCTTTGTATACAAGGTAGCTATAATGGTCATGGTGTATTGTACTTGAATAAACACAGACTCTACTTAATAGAAAATGGTCAGCTTGCAGAACAAATTCTATTCTATTCTCAACAGTGCAGTACTCTGTTGATCAAAAGGGGTTTGCGAGGCTATGACTGGGTATAGAGCTCAATGCTCAAAAATTCAGGTAAACCCCACAAACGGCTGGACAGTAATTTAAAATAATTAATACATTGTGGCATTTAAGCCCCTTTTCGATTAGTACCTACTTGGATCGTGTCATGGTCTGGGTGAGTGGCATGCTTGTCTGCTGTGCTTCAGGTCTCCTCCCCTGGGCGGAGACCTTCATCCCCCGCACCTGTGGCTGATTATGTTGGCAGTACTTAAGACCAGCGATCACAATCACTCTTCGCCTGAACGTCTGCTAATCACCATTAGTGTTTGGCTGCTTATGTTACTTGCTTTCGCTAGTATCTGTAATTACCTTGTTCTCTGTCTCCAGTTTAATCCACGGACCAACCTGCCCACAGCTAACTCAGTTCACTGCTTTGTTTTTGAGTTCTGCATTTGGGTCCTCATCCTGCCTACCACAGCACCCTACATGACAATTTGTGACAGTGAAAATTTTCAATCAATTAGTTGTTTTCCCATCAATGTAATTTATTGATTCATATATAAACAATGATCCCCAAGGTTTTTCTGAAAAACTAAAAAGAAACTTTCACCCAGGAACTACTTTATGTTTTATTACTGTTTGTTGTTTTCTTTTTTTTTTTTTTTTTTTTTTTTGTTGTTGTTGTTGTTTTTTGGCCTGTCCCCTTCAGTACTTTAGCAATCAAAATTATTGTCTAAAGGCCAAGAAAGATGCCCAACGGATTTATTTTCCCAAGTGGATCATTATTGGTCCACTTGATTGATCTTTATTATTATTATTTCTTTTTTAATTTTATTTTACTCTGAGTTATTAAAAACTGCACAGACATGACTTGGGGATAGGAAAGGGAGAAAGAAAGGGAGGGAAAGAGGGTCAGTGAGAAAACACTAAAAAAAATCTGCTGGATCACCTGTTGGAAGAAAAAAGAACAAGCAAAAAGAGAACAACACAGTAGGGCGACCACAGCAACAACCTAGATAAGTATAAGTAACGGTAAATAATAAATATTGAATGTTACCGAGCAGCACGGAGGACCGACAACGCATGGTATGCTTTGAGGCAGCAGCCAAGGAAGATGTAGTGTGTGTCTGTGAACACCTGTGTGTGTACACCTGTGTGCGGGAGCATGCTTGTATTCAAAAGGTTTCTCCATGTAACTATCTGCAAGAGGTTATGGGGAGCCATAGCCCCGCCCACCAGGGCATGACACAGGCATGGAGGAGATCCAGGCCCCAAACATCCAGAGGCCCCCAGAGCACTAAAGCCCAAGGAGGACCACCGGAGGGGCCATCCTCCTGGAAAGAGCTGAGGAGAGCCCCAGATATGGGATCACCCAGCAGCCATAGTGAGCAGCTCCAATATGTGTATATGAGTGCGTAAATTAATTATTGTAGCGATGAATTAATTACACACTAACACTCATTCCATCAAAATGTTTTGTCTTGTTGTTTTATTTATAATGCTCACTGTGCCTAGGTGTGCCATTTAGATTATCTGGAAGCACTTTGTGCTCTGGAAGAGTTTGAGTCTTTTACAACAAAACTTGGGGAACAGTCTCTGATGATAACTGGGACATAAATGATGCTGAGAGTTGGGCTGTGGAACGGCACAGAGTGCTGCTGTATCAGCCCGCTTTGGTGAGGGAAGTGGATCGATCTGGCTTGATGATGTGGACTGTTCAGGAAGTGAGAGATCTCTGACTCAGTGTCAGCACAGAGGATTTGGGACACATGACTATATACACAGTAAGGATGCTGGTATTGTCTGCTCAGGTTAGAAGCGATTTAAAACAATAATAATAATGATGAGAGTTAATTATATTTACTACAAACAATGAAAAATACCCATCTATGCAGGAGTTTTCCTTTTGTGTCTGACTGGGGTTTGACATGAGTAAGCTTTAGTAAAAATTGCTGAGGAGAAGCAAGTTCACGCCCATTTCCAAAATAGTCTGGACACTGTGTAAAATGTAAATAAAAACAAGATGCAATGATTTGTGTAAATGCACATTTTATTTAGAGTACAATGCAGAAAACTTAACACATTTGTATTTGATGGCAGCAATGCAATTTTACCACTGTGCAGCATCAATTCTGAATCTGAAAGTGAGGAGACGAGCTGCTGGAGTTTTGGGAGAGGAATGTTGTCCCATTTTTGTCTGATCTTGGATTCTAACTGCTCAAAAACCCTGGCTATTCTTTCTTTGTTTGGATTTTTTGTATCAGATGTTTTCAAATGGTTAAAGGTCTTTGTGATTGACCAAAGAACCCACACACACAGTGTTCCACGATGAACAACTGTTTATTTGCACACTCTGTTCTACTTCCAGCAGCTTTACAGCTGTCTCCTCCTGCTGCATATGTCTTTCAGGTCCTGGTGTTCTACTCAAAAAAGTTTCTGTCTGATTCCTCAGGCTTTTTTTCTGATTTAGTGTTCAGCTCAGATAAAATAATTATTTGGGTGATTTTAACATCCATGTTGATGCTAAAAATGACAGCCTCAACACGACATTTAATCTATTATTAGACTCAACAGGCTTCTCAGAATGTAAACGAACCCAGCCACCACTTTAATCACATGTTGTTCTTCTGATATATGGCATCGAAAATGAATATTTAACAGTATCTCCTGAAAATGCATTTTTGTCTGATCATTTCCTGATACCATTTAAATTTACAATAATTGATTACACAGAATCGCTTTCATCCCAGTAGATGTCTTTCTAATAGCACTGTAAACAAGTTTAAGGATACATTTCATCCAATGTTATCTTCTATACCTTGTGCCATCACAGAGCAGAGCAGCTACCTTGTTATCTTGTTAATAATTACGTACTATGTACAAATCTGAATACTGTAGGAGATACTGTAGCTCCTCTGAAAAAGAAGGCCTCAAATCAGAAGTCCTTGACTTCCTGGTATAACTCTCATCAGCTCTTTAGCTGATCAACATTTAGCTAGCTAACCTTCAATAGATTAACACACCTTTAATAACTAAATCCAGTATGTTTTAAAAAAAATTCTACTTAATTAACATTTTCCATAATTGACCTTAACAGGGTGGAACTTGAGAGTGACCCATACGGGTGTAACATGTTTACGATTAAAAAAAGTAAAGTGACAGTGACAGTTGAAGCTTACCTTATTTTCCACAGTTGAATTCCCTCCAAAAACAAACGATGTCACTTCCTCTAAATGGCTGTTATGGAATTGTAGTTTTTTTTTTCAGGCAATAAAGCACATTCTAACAGGGTGGAAAATTACTACTAGCACAAGTACAGTATGAAGAAAAAAGTAAATAAGTTTTACCAGATTCAATTGCATAAAAAACATAAAGTTTAGTATAGTCTATCAAATTGATATATACATATATTTTTATGACATATACTTACTGGGGAATTTGATTACGGCACTGTGGGAACAATGAAATTGAGCATGTGTCACCAAAAAGGTGTGTAAAATAAAAGAAATAATATTTGAAATGCATTTCATTTATGTTTAAATAATAGCAAACACTTAAACACATAATTTAATTACTTTGTCGTACGCATTTGGCACATTTTAGAAAAAAATCAGGGTAAGTGAAATATGTGGACATGAAATGTTGCTGCAAAAAGAGAATCACCCATATGTGAGTAGATAGGAAGCCATTCATTTCCAGATTTTAACAGCTACAAATAGCTGAAATTGAAAACGTTAAATTTTGTAAACTGTCATTTCAGCCAGAAAAAAAGAAAAGGAAAACAAACAGCTAATCTTTTAACAAATGAGTAAAATTCATTTATTTCATATAAATAAATAAAAAAACAAACAAAACAAAAACGGCTAAATTTCTTTTCTAGAACCGGAGGTTTTAGGTAGTTGTTATTTGTTTGTGTGTTGTTGTTTTTTTTAATACAATAATATTGATTATGGTATTGTGTTATTGATTTGAAATTACAGGTCTTGATTTAAAAGGTTAACTGTGTGTTTACATCAATATTACATGATTTCCTTAGGATTAAAAAAGTATTTTGATTCTGATAAAATTTTAAAGCATTGTTCACCTACCTTGCGCAGTTATGGTTGAGATGTCAAATAACAGCCAACGGTCCGATGTTCCAGAAGGAATCTGTCAAAATACGTGATGACCTCAAGCAGACAGTACCAACCCTAACCCAAACAACTTCTCACCATCAGTAACATAACCCAAATAAAAGTAATCTTTGACCCACATTTTCTTTGTTGGGATCTTGTCACATTAGGCTGGAAAAAGCCAGTGTTACCCATTAGATCCCTCAACAGATTTGATTGGCCCTGTTGTTGTGGCTAACAAGTTCTAGTGGCACATATACAGTTTTTTTTATTACACAACAATCACAAGTATAGACTGAAAAGTACACTGAAAAAAAGAACATGTTGGATTTACTTAATTCAATAGTGGTCATTGGTTGCACACAATTGTTTTGCTTTGGCAGAAACTTAAACAACTGAGTTAAATCAGCACAACTTATTCATATTCAACAAACCTGTTCATTTTGTGTTGATAAAAAATGATTGAAACATGTTTAAATGAAGTAAGTTGAGCTCTTGGAATATTTTAATCCTTCACAATTTTGTCATTTTATTCCAACACTATTCAATAACTTTTACCCCAATACTACTTGGTCACTTAAATACTACATGTTGTCTTCATAATGCATAATGTTCAACAAAGTCTAGAGTCTGGTTAACATAAAAATTGAAGGGATTTACAACAACTTCCATCCTCCTATCTTTATCTGGGTTGCAGGGGCATAACCCAGAAGTGATAGGGTAAGAAGCAGGGTATACTCTGGACAGTTCACCAGTCTGTCACATAGAGACAAACAACCATTTGCACTCACATTCATGGGCAATTTAGAATTCACCAATTAAACTAACTCTAATAACTGCATGACTTTTAACTGTGGGAGGAAACCAGAGTAGCCAGACGGAACCCACTGCAAACTAGCCAGATTGTGCATTTGAACCCAGGACCGACTTGCTATGAGGCAATAGCACTATCCACCACGCCACCAATCCAGGCTTAACAAAAGTAGGCTATGATTACAAGGCTTGATGCAGAATTTTCTGTACATTTTTGTCCTTGACAGGTTAAACCACAATAAATAGCGACAGCATACACATGTTGTGTGTTTGGTTGTCTGCCTCTTATAACTCCAGTGATTTTCCTGCAGTTTGAAATCTCGTGCGATCTTGTGAATTTCGCGAGTCCAGCAACTAACCACTCTTACTAGATCCTATCATGTCATCTCAACAAGAACAAATTAAGTTGTTGAATTTCATACAGATCCTACATGATTTAATTATGTTCACCATAGAAACATGAAATTATTTTGTTCAAATTACAACTTAGACTTTTGTAAATGTAACAACTACCCAATTCATTTTTTTCAGTGTATAATGTGACAGGTGTTAATACACTGTCTGAAAATCCATGAATAACCTTGGTGAATATAATTACATGGCAACTGAAACACAACAAAGTAAATCTTATGTCCATGAATGCTGTTTTTCTTCAGTTATACAAACATATCAACTGTATTGCAAAATAGAATAGAATATACTTTAAATTCACATCAAGTCGCTAGTTAATTATCCATGCTGGCTTTCCCTCCTCCTCCTCTTCCTCACACACTGCTGAGTTTGTCCTGGTGGATCATCAGGGGTGCAAAGCCTCACAGATGATGTGCAGCAGTGGGTCCCTCAGTCTGTACACCAGACCCATCCTTCAAATCCGGGGAAATGAAGGACACATTTGGAGCAGCCTTCCAATTGGGACAGCCTTCGTCATGTCGCTGTGACATAATCAGCCTTCAAATGCGGCCTCCGAAGGATGCGGCCCCTGATTTGGGACACAACTTAACTCTGACTAACAAGACTGGCGACCGACAAAATAAAGCAGGAAGTAATGCACACTGAGACTCAAAGTGAGACACTGGTGACAAAGCTCATTTAATTGTGCCTGTTCATTAAAGCAGGACAAACAGTGTAATGATAATAATCATAAAACAGTCAGACTGAAGAATTGTAATTTTCTGCTGAACATGAAGTGAAAGAAGATAAAACACAGCAAACATGATATGATGTTGTCATTTCAGGAGGCTGCAAGTGGAGGTTTGATGAGGCTGAAGGAGGTTTTCTATTTAAACAACCCGCCAACGACGTTCCCCAAACCTGAGAGAGAAATGAGAAATTAATACAACACACAGACAAATGGAGCATACGTGGGCTCATCTCGGCCTAAAGCTGCAGTTCCTCTAACATCCAGCAGAGGCAGCAGCGAGTCAGTCCCCACAGACTGTTTGACCTCTGTGGATAATTTCCTCTTTCATAACACCTGTACAGGTTTGATTTTTTTTTTTGGATGATAACACCACAGGCTGCATTCAAATTCAAAATGAGCTCATATCAGATTTAAATATTTGATCTGTTTTCTGTGCTCTATTATGAGATCTGTAAATCCGCTTTCTGCTTTCATCCTGCACGATGCCAAGTCACATGTTTAAACACAAAATGTTTAAAAATGCTGCTCCGTTAGACAGCGCTTACCTCCTCCACCTCCTCCACCTCCTCCTCCCTGACCCTCGTTTTTGTTTCCACCACCAAATGAAAGCACGTCGTCGATATTTAGGCCGCCGCCTCCTCCTCCTCCTCCTCCTCCTCCCTTCTTCTTCTCACCCTCCTGGCCACCCTTCTGCCCCTTCTGCCCGCTCATGGCCTTCTTCACTGCACCCTCCACCACCTTACCTGCACAACAAACAGCATTTAATCATCCGCACCTGAAGGGCTCTCACCATCACAGGTTGTATGCACTGATTATTACTGCTTATTTCTACTTTCACAGTGAGCTTATTTCATCTGTCTTTGGCCATCTGCAACCACGTACAGACCACACAGCTCCACAGCCACAGATGGACGGTTTTAGGGAAGAAACAAGAGCCAACGCAGCTAAAAGGTGAACTGTGTCTGTGCGTGTAGTGCTGGTAGTTTTTTGGTGACACTACTTTTGGAGACATGCTGAGCAGCTGGGTTGGAGCTGGTGGCCTCAGCTCGCTCTCTAAAGCTTCTGGCCTCACGTTAGCGTTGCTGTGGAAGGATACGCGTGGACCTGTTTCCCCTTTTGGTGTTCGCAGTACCTGATGGGCGGTTTGATTGTGCGTGAAGTGGGCGTGTACCTGCCGTGCTTCGTGTCTGCTCCCTGAGCTTCAGCAGCTGAGTTTGCAGAACAGGCTGAACAATGATGGCCGAGTGCGATAATTACACTTACTTTGCATTGATGTTTCTATGACAACATGATTGTTTGCACTGTAAACAAGGCCGCCCTCCCTGACACGGCCGTGTGGAAAATTCCTGTCAGTTTCAAGCAGGAATGTGGACGGAGCTGAAAAATAAACCGACTCTACACAAACACGGGAACTGTCGGTGTATCGCCTTGTAGGTGTTTGCAGCGATATTGTTGCACAACTCATCTTCTTAACAAAGTCCAAAAATGACATTAAATATTTACTTTTTTTTTTTTTTTTACTGCAGACTGAAAATTAAATGACTGCTCATTCATAAAGTCTATGATTTAGAATCAGATCAAACTCAGCCGTGCAGACAGTGTTGTTGCTTCCTGATTGTGAGTCTGAACTAAAGTGTGAGTGCTCAGTCAGCTGATCACCACACAGTATTTTATACGTTTTTCTGTTTTCGCTTAAAGTGCAAAAGGATTTTAAAAAGCGTGGACACTTTAGATAACTACAGAAAAAAGTAAAATAATCATAATAATAGAATGAAACATCAAAATAAACAGAGGTTGTAATTCTGCAAGTTTACATTTCTAATGAAGAAAAGAATGAAACACGAACGAAGAGATTCAACTAAACTGTTAATTAAAAAATCTTTCATTTTAATTTATCTTTTGAAAGAAACTCTGAGGTTTGAAACTGTTGCAGACAGCAGAATGAAAACTCTTCTATTCTTTGAAATAATATTTAAAGCTGATGAAATCTGAGAGATTTTACTCAAACTCACCGGCTTGCTGTCCCACAGAACGCGCAATCCCATCACTTCCCCCGAGATTGCCACCGAAGTCTGCCATGACTGCTGCTGCACGGAGTGTGTCTGTGGATGCAGAAGCTTCGGTCTTATACACGCGGGTGCGCTCGTCCCCTCAGGTGATGGGATACGAGCGCTGTTCCCACCCTGCTGAGGAATCAGGTGAGGCTGCCACACAGGGCTGACCTGTTGCACAGGTTTGAGGCCAGGCGGCAGCATCCTTTATTTATTATGTATATAATTTCTTTATTACTGTGGTTCAGACTTTTAATAAAAGACCTGTTCAGAAGATGGCAGCGCTGAGGTGAAATACACCTGTGATGGTGGGAGCCCAACAGGTGACTAAACAGTTTCCTCCAGTTGTGTGAGAGAGAAGTGCAAACTGCCTTAATAAAGAATATGTAGACTATAAATGCAAGAAAAATACAACATGAAGGTGAAATACACAGATCTGTTTGGGCTCTTCTGCTTGACAGGTGACAGGTGTGCTCCCTGGGACAGAATGAGGAGTTATTATGCAGCTGAAGCTTCTTTATGGTTGACTCAGTCTGGGGGAGGAACTCTACTGCCTCTGCAGGGTGGAGTCGATGAGCTTCCCTTTCAAGCTCATCCCAACGATGCTCTGTAATGACTCAGTGTTTAACATGGCAGAGCTGAAGTGACTGAATCTTCATGTTTTGACAAATGTGAAAAGTTTTTGATTGTTCTGCAGAGTCTTCTGCACTGTGTGTGTGTGTGAATTCTAAAAACCCTGCATGAGTCACGCTGTATTATTTATGTTCATAATAAGCTCGTTGACAAAGAGAATTTTTTCACAGGACTCCATGGTTAATCAGGTCAACAGGACATCATCGTGTGGGTACCTGCCACATCCGAGGCCTCAGTTTGTTGACGGAAACTCAAAGATTCATTTCAAAAGGTCAAACACAGAAAACAAAAAGAAAACAAACAAGTGAAACAGAAGCTGCCCACATGTACACCATGACCTCAGAGATATGAAAGACCTACATTTATCTCACAGTTTGTTTGGAATGAAGTTTTCACTGGGACACAAACAGCATGCTGGGATCTTCTGGGATCTTCTGCTGTTTCCAGGATTTTCTCACAGCTCTCAGTTCAGGAATCGTTCAGCGTGTGAACACAGCGAGGACTCAGTCATATCCCAGTGTTGGTTCAAACATTTAAATACACATGCGTGAACACTGATCAGAGCAAATGTGCAGCCTGCGTGCGTCTGATGTTTTATAATCTAAAACCTTTTTGAAATTGATGCAAAGCAGTCCTGACATCACTCGTTAGTTTCTATGAAGTGGTTTATCAACCTGTCAGACCGGTCGATTGACCTTGTTTCACGCTCTTCTGTTGATGGAGGCGCCAAGGATCATCAGGTATCTGATTGGCTGCAGAATCCAGGTGTTGCTCCGGGCAAGTGCTTTAAGATTTTTGGGTTTGACTGCAGCCGCCCTGCTGTTACTGAATGCCTCTCTTTTGTTTGTTTCACAAACAAGTTAAGTTACCACGGAAATCAGGTGATTGGATAGAAATCACTCCAGTCTTCTGGTGATGTTGTTCCTGTTATGTCATTTAAAGAAGTCACAAAATTTCAAGCTACTTTACAATTTTATTTTCTCTGTAAACATTTTGGACACTTGACAGATGCATAAACTTGTTTATTGCTGGATCGTTCAGGATACATACCCTTTTTGTTCGGTGGTGGATAAGCATGTTGCGAGCGTGGAGGATTATTATTAAAATGTTATATTAGAGCAACAGCTGCTGCTCAAGAGTTTGGTCAGTCGAGCATGTTGGGAAACATTTCTGCCTGACAAGTAGAATTATGGTTTCCACGTCTGCACCTGTTGTTGGTGCAGTGATTCAACAAGCTGCAGAGGTGTGCTAAGGGAGACCGTTCTCCTTCCCAACGCGTAACATACCGATGATTTGTCACATCCCGAGGCGTCCCATAGGAGCACGAAAGGTGACCTTCTGCGTCCCTATGATACGCGCCGGATTGTGGATGGAATCTAATAGAATGACGCTCCCGGCGGTAACGAGCGTTCCAGCCGTGTATTCCAGCCCTAACCCTAGCTGTCGGATTTTAATAAAGGACCCAAGATGCAGGCGGTTTCTGATGTGAGTGAGCTTTATTTTGACAGTGACGGTACAAATAGCAGTGGTGAAGGCATGTGCAGAACATAAGATGAACTAAACTGGGAAAACTA
Organism: Etia nguti; assembly: GCA_015106755.1. Classification (NCBI taxonomy): domain Eukaryota; kingdom Metazoa; phylum Chordata; class Actinopteri; order Cichliformes; family Cichlidae; genus Etia; species Etia nguti. The sequence goes on from VUQG01044431.1 coordinate 28,211, forward strand.
ACAGAAACAGACCTGAAACAGAGATGCAGGGAGACTCAGGGAAACGACGCAGGGAAATACACAGACGAACCAGCAACGCACACGAGAAAACACAGGGCTTAAATACACACAGGGCAATCAGTGAATGGGAGGCAGGGGGGAGAAACGGCCGGGATTAACTGGACATAACGAGACAAGGGGAAGCGAAACTAAAAACACTGACAAGAGACACGGACCTTCAGTCGGTGTGTTTCCTGTTTTATTTTGAACTCTAGTCTGAACACAGACTGGGGAGACAGAACATAGGAACTTGAAACGTGGAACAGGAGAGCACAGAGGACACAAAACACTAGGGATAATCACAAACAACCCAAAATACAGTGGTCCCTCGTTTATCGCGGGAGTTACGTTCTAAAAATAACCCTAGGTGAATTCGCGAAGTAGCCAACTTTATTATTTACAATTATTATAGATGTTTTAAGGCTGTAAAACCCCTCACTACACGCTTTATACACTTTTCTCAGACAGGCATGAACATTTTCACACTTTTCTCTCTTGTTTAAACACCCTCAAAGTTCAAACCTTGGTAGAAAAATAAGTCCAGTGTTATAGAATGAAACCTAAGGTACCCGCGGGTGCCTTTGATGGTGCAACATCCACATTGTTGTGTTTGTTGGGGAGAAAACTTACAAACATACAGTGCAGCACTTCAGAGTCACACTGCTAGCGATCGAAGATTTATACAAATTTGACAAGCTGAACGCATTCTGTACTGGACAGGAGACACGGCACGAGATTGACTGACAATGGTCTACAGCCAAACAGGACGCAGAACACAAAGCGCTGTAAAAAAACAAAAGCATGCAAAATTGCACTAAGAAAAACAGCGAGGCCGTGAAAGGTGAACCGCGTTATAGCGAGGGACCACTGTAGTTCATTTACAGGCTAAGGCTGGCGTTTCACTTCCTGTGATTGGCTGAAACGTCTGTAAGACACTGGATCTGTGCCGCCGCCGCCTTTCTAAACCTGAAGTTAACACCGCCCTGGTTCCCTCGACTGAAACAGGATTCTTTTAATGTCAGACACCTGTCTTCATCAGGTGCATCGATGTGTCGCTTTTAATCAACTTTAAAATGAGGAAACACCGCTAACGTTAGCCACACGCCTGCACTGACTGCGGTTATGTTGCTGTAATGCAGCTGATGTACAACATCGTCTGCATCTGCAGACGCAGATTTTTTG
>VUQG01044433.1:0-10518 GCA_015106755.1 Etia nguti
AACAGATGAAGCAAAAGATTTTCTCCTTCATTTCTGTCAAACAATGCTGTATGAAACGTTTCCAGGGGTTAGTATCATGGTTGCTAGGCAACCTGAGCAGCGCGACGGAGGCTAGACCGTCAAATTTTGATAAACATCAGTCATCGATACAAATTCTATATACAATGCCATCCAGAGACCTGAAAGCGGCACTGTTTAGTGCACAACCAGATGTAAATTTCCAGTGATATCCCATTTGTGGTTGTCTGTCCGTAAGGAGAACCACAGCCTACCACCTACATCATCATCAGCAATATTAACTCTATATGGTCAACGCATGACTGTGCATCTGAGAAAACCGTGATCATGGCTTGATAGTGTTTCGGAAAGTAATATTAAGCAGCAAACAAAAAAAACTTAAATAGAACATGAATAGTTACATAATTATAGTTAAAATACAAACTATTTATTAGGAAAGGTGTTCTGCACTTGCACAAATGGATTAAACATTTCCCGTGTCATGTGAAACGCTAATGTATATCTATAATAAAAATATCTTACAGGCTACACTGATGTGACTTTGTTGAAAACTCACCTGCTGTACTGTCATCAGCTGACCATATTACTATATTGACTATATTTAAAAGAATCAAATGTTGAACTGTTTTCCCACTCAAAAGACTCTCTAAAATACTCGGTCACACCCACTTGTTGGAGATTTCCCACCAGGTGTTTCTTTCAGCATTATACAACTTCTCTTGCCTCTCCTCCAACTTCTTTTGAAATGTTTTGCTGGTATAAAATGTACAAAATGCATTTTAAAATGGTCTTGATTGGTTTTCTTTTGTTTTTGTATTATTTCAATGAGGTCTGCAGATCCCTGGATAATGTTTTTATTACATTTTACACAATTAAGTCTAAATTTAAGCTCAATAGTTATTGCATACATTACATCAACACAAATATTAAAAGTAATAATAGCACAGGGTATCTCGCCAAAGCATGGAGTTGGTATCTAAAAAAAACACTGAAGCTACCGAAAGTGGTCAAATTAAAGGAAAAAGAGCATCTCACTAAGAGTTTGAGCCGCCATGTGCAGCAGCACTGATTCTCCATGTCTATGGATCTGTAGTGGAGAGATGGACCACCATTATTCTGTAAGATATTTCATATTTTGATGATGGAAGTGGAGAGCGTTATCTAACACTGGTCCAAAACCTCCCACCTGGGTTGAGAGCCTAGAGCATTATGGGAGGGCTCATGCCCCACAGACGGGGGAGATGTCACTCATTTGCAAATCTTGCTGGCAAAATGTCCCACACAGAGCCGCCTCCAGCCTCCACGGTGCTGCTCATCAAATCTGAAGCAGAGCGCCTTAGCTTTAGTGTGGCTCACTGGTGCTGTGAGAGGACGGATGGAGCTGGGTGCAGTACTTCAGAGGGATGTTCAGACCCACCACAGGACCCACCACACTGAGCCACAACAACACATAGTTCACTGGCCTACACACACACACACACACACACACACACACGTACGTATGAATCCAGCTTTTCAACAGAGGAAGCAACAACTGCATCTAAAAGAAAACTGCAGAGTCACGATGTAAAGAGTCTACACCCTCTGTAAATTCAAACGTTTTATACATCAGGACAAAAAAGTAATCAGATCTTTACCAGGTTTTTGATTTAAAAACAGACTCGGATAAACAATAAAACATGAGATATTATACCATGCTGTTACTTATTTAACAAAAACTAAGTCAAAACGCAGAAGCAGAGATGTGGAGAATAGGACTGGTTTGATGTTTAAAGGCATCATCGTAGTGATGTCAAACTTCCCTCGTGCACATTAAACACTGAAAAGCAACAAGCCTGTTTTGAAAATGTAACAAGTTGAAATTACAGATATTCATGTAAAAATGTAGGAAATAAAAGTTGTTTGAAAAATAAAGTACAGATTCCTGAAAATTCTACTTAAGTACAAAAACAAAGTAGTTGTACACACACACACACACACGGTCGTTTTCTAATTGTACTGTCATGAAGACTAGAGTCTGAGATGTAGTTGTTGGGTTTTCTGTATTTCTATATTTCCGCTTAGTTTTGTTAAATAAACAGTGACCTGGTTCAATATGTCTTGTTGTTGATCTGAATTTGTATTTAAATCATTTTTAGAAACTGTTTAGGACCAGTTGATTTTTTTTTAAATAGCATCCTCATGTGTAAACCATCAGAGGTGACAGAGGGTGTAGACTAGATCTGAAAGGTGCACGTTCAGTCCTGTTTAAGTTTACATCCACAGTCACAGAGTAACAACCAAAGCTACTACTGGATAGTTGCAGTGTCCTACGGTTCCCGAGTTAATACTTTGAACCAAACTGACATTCAGTTAGCATTATTTCTGTGAAATCAGAAAGCAACAAGGCGGTATATGTGGCAGTGTGACACCACCATGTGTTTTGAAGTGATCTCATTTTGCAGCAGCAGCAGCAGCATTGGTCTTGAAAAAGTGTCCAGTTTTTACTAATGAGGACCTAAAGATAAGTTTGTTTTTTAAATGCAAAAATCCAACCAGGCTAAAAATATAAAATTAGAAACATGCCACAAAAGCCTGAGAAATATTTTAATACAGGAGTCAGTGTTCCAGAGCCGCTCCAGCCTGATCAACAGAGCAACACTGAACACATTCAGCAGGTCACTGAGCTACCTCAGACTTTTATGTTAACGGTGCTGTGGTTCAGCGACCCTACCTGGGCTGTTCCTGAGCCTCCTGCAGCACAGACCTCATGAACTCCTCTGTTCTACAGGGGTGGAGCATAAAGAAAGGCTGACCCAGCAGAGGATGCTCCTGGCACACAGACACAAGAGCTAAGTGGATTGTCAGGAGAAAAGTAAAGATAATGATGCCGAGACTTCCATTACCTGTTGAGTGATTGCAGTCAAAGGACTGTTCAGAAGGCAGTGTTTGAAGTTTGGATGAACAGAGCTCCACACCTCCTCTAACGTCAGACTCCGACCCTCTGACAAAGAAGCAGAGGCAACAAGGCTGAAATCTGACTAGCAGTGCAAAACGGGTGAGTTTATACCACAGGAACCTTCTGAGGGAGTAACTCCTACCCCGGTCTGGGATCTTCAGGTTAGTGCTTGCAGCACTGAGCATCACCAACATTAAGTCTGCATCGCCTTTATGCTGATGACTTTAGTTTTCATTCTTCTGCCCTTTGTTCTACTGTTTATTTTTTTGCTTGGTAGTGGTTGTGTTATTCAAGTTTAACCAAACATCATCACTTCCACCTGTGTACTTGATGTACACAAAATACAGAGTCCCTTGAAAGAGCAAAATAGTAGTTGTGGAGAAAGCTCCTGCGGTGAAACACAGCTAATATCATGTTGGTGCTGAGTGCCGGCAAAGGCAAATGCTTCAGTATCATCCTCAAACAGGAGGACACTGAGGTAGGTGTGTGTGTGTGTGTGTGTGTGTGTGCGCGCGCGCGCGCAGTGGCTGCCTTATGTGTAACTAACCCAGGGTGAAAGCTCTGAAATACAGCACAGGAGCACTGTAGCTGCAGGAGTACACGATGTGATACTCGTATTGAAGCACATGGTTGCTGCCTTCAGACAGCAGGCAGACCGCATCGTCCTCATCACCGTCGTCGCCAGAATGAAAACATGTAGCAACAACAGGCTGTGGAGGAAGAGACACATTTAGTGATATTTAGTCGAGAGACAGCTGGAAAATGAAGCGTTATTAAAGTTTCACCTGCGTCCTTTCCTGTTGCTGCGGTTCTTGGATGGAGTGAGCGGAAACGTGTGACACTGAGTCGGAAGCAGTTCCCTTCTGTTTCTGTGCATCATAGTAGTCAGCTACAACTGACCTGAGAACAGTCTTCCTGAGGTAGCCCTCTTCTGAACCCTGAACCAAAATCAGACTGCCTTTAACCACAGCTCCAGGCTGCCCATCAAGATTAAGAAGAATGAGAGCACAGAGCCTCCTCACCTGGACTGCCTCCCAGCTCCAGCCATCTCTCAGATGCTCAGACTGCTGCAGGAGGAGCTGACAGCAGGAAAAAAACTCCTTTTCATTCAGCGCACACCCACTCATCTATGTAGAGGACACACACCAAATTCAAACACTATTTCACATATAGTGCCGAGTAAGTTAGGTCCATAAATATTAGGTCAGAGACAACTCTGATGCAGTTGAACTGCAGACTTTCAGCGTTCATTCAGCAGGTTGAACAAAAAGTTTGCATAAAAATATTAGTAACTAAAGCATTTATTTAACACAATGCCTTCATTTCAGGGGCTCAAAAGTAATTGGACAAATTAAACAACTGAAAATAAAATGTTCATTTCTAATTCTTGGCTGAAAACTATTTGCTGGCAATGACAGCCTGAAGTCATGAACTCATGGACATCCACAGAGGCTGAGTTTCCTCCTGACTCTCCCAGGTCTTTACTGCAGCAGCTTTCAGTTGCTGTTTGTTTGGGGGCCTTTCTGTTTTGGTTCATTGTCCACCTGTATTATGAAACACCCCCCAACCAGTTTGACTGCATTAAGCATGATTTGAGCAGACAGTCGGTCTCAGAGCACCTCAGAATTCATGGGGCTGCTTCTGTCCTGTGTCACATCATCAATAAACACTAGTGTCTCAGTGCCACTGGCAGCCATGCACACCCAAGTCATCACACCGCCTCCACTGTGTTTTACAGATGATGTGGTCTGATTTGGCTTACGAGGTGTTCCATGCCTTCTCCACACTTTTTTCATGCCACTGTATTCCGTTACAGTTACCGTTTAAATAGGTGGTAATCAGAATACAGTTACTTTGTTGAAATAAATAGAATACACGGCGGTCATTTCCAGCTTCATATGTTAGGCTATCCCCTCTCTATGGCTTCTCCAATTTTGGTGACTAGATGCAGTCGGGTGCAGATGTAGCTCAGTTGAATGAGTATGTAGTCATATATCGCATGGCTGAGCGTGGCCTGCCCGGGTTCGAATACGACCTGTGGCAGTTCTTTAATTTTTTTTTTTTTTCCATCTGGGATTAATACAGTTTCTCTGATTCTGATTGCTGGAAACCCAAACAAAACACGCAATAAGAGGCTTGTGCAGTTCCACATGATTAATAACAGACAAAAAGAAAACATATTACTGATACAGAAACAGTTTTCTATGCGAGATCACTACCCAATGTCCACCCTAATGTTACTCATTTTATATTAAGATTTAAAAATCTATTTGGTATTGGTATGGTGAGAAACCTTCAGTAATAGTAATAAATCACAGAGCAATAGTACATTCATGTAGTTGTAAAAAGCATGACAATATATTAAGTATTCCAAAGTATTCAGAATGCGTTACTCTCATTGATTAAGTTAACAGAATACGTTACAAAATACATTTTGGGCCATGTATTCTATAATCTGTAGTGGAATACATTTTAAAAGTAACCTTCCCAACACTGCTAGTCACCATGTCAGTGTGAATCCCTTCCAGTGGGTACATATCTTAACAGGTAATTTACCAACCATGCATTCATGCAGCTTCATGATTAGCATGATCAGTTGGCATCTCTAAAGCAAGAAAAAAAATTGTTACTCAGGATTATAGAGTAGTCCAGTTATTTCCACATTATTTCTTGGACGATTAAAATTTTTCTTCAGCATGGAATTGTGAAAACACAATCACCTTTCTGTGTGTGTATTCAATTTCTTAGATGAGTTGGATTACTGTAGCATGCCTAATATGACATGCCCTCTGCACCTACCTATAGATATAGATACTGATCATTTGTTAGATGTAATGTGTTAATGTGGTGTTCCTAAAGTAGAGCTAGCAATAGCAGGTACACAGGTGCTAGAGTTACCTAATGAAAATTATTTTAATGAAAATGAAAACATCAGACATTACAAAGTTCTACCTTTCACTAGGTGCAGGAAGCTGAGCAGGTGCAGTCTGTTAGTTCTAGTCTAATCTCAGAGCTGTATTTCCACAGAGTATTCTGTTACACCTTTGTGTCCACTCTTAATGATGGGCCTCTCAGACCCTTTGCATGAACAGATACATCTTCAGGCTAGTCACTAAAACTTTTACAAGAATGAACCCTAACCTTGTTTAGTAATTGCTGCCCTGCCTTCTTTTCCTTGAGTTCAAATAGAAACCTCCGTTTTGAATCTCAAGTAGCTCTTTCCTAATGCACAGTCTTTAAGATCTCTGTAATGATCTTCTCAAGAACAATACAGGCTTGGGTGCTAAGAAGTGGTCAATCTGTGCAAACCTCAAAACACAGCTTTGTGAGAACTGCAGCACACAGCTGGATGTGAATACTGTTTTCTACCAGAGCAAAAATACAAGAGCCAAAGCTAAAACAAGGTCGGGTACAAGATTGGCATTATGTGTTGCCCCTAGTGATAAAGGCATCTAACTTTAATGTGGATGTTAAAATAAAATAATTCAGAAATAAAATACAAGATTACAACGACTTATGTGAGCTTCAAGTAAAATATGACAAGCTGAGCTTAAATGCACTGTTTTAATTGTACAATACTGAGTGCATGTGTGGATTCTCTACACAGCCATGAGAATCAGAAACAGTAACAAGCAAAAGCTTAAGTATCTTCAAGAATTGTCATTTTAACAATGTAACTGCTTGTCATGTGGGTTTCAAAGGACAAATATTTCTGGTGTGGACCTGTCACAGGGGTGCTGGAGTATCCTTGCTGTCAGTGGGTAAGTGGTAGGGGAACACCTTGGACAGGCTGGCAGTGTGGTCACAACAAATAAACTGATACTTTATTTAGAAATATTTATCATGTTAAAACACACACACAGTTGGCTGATACAATTTTACTCTTACTTTGGTGCAAGAAAATGAAAACCAAACACTAGGACCCCTTGGTGATCTCTGGACAGTTATCTGCTGTGTTCACTTCATATTTTGCTACTTGCACATGCTAAGATGGTATGGTGGAGGAAGCATATTTCCCTCGGTGTATAATTAAGGTACAATGATCAACAGACAAAGTAGATCAGGATGGTTAGGTGTGGGAAGTTTTGTGTCTATCCCACACAAAAGGCCTATAATACTTAACATAATCGCCTCTTCCCAAACCAACATGTAAGCATTTTATCAATTAACACAGCGGACATGTCTATGCAAATACAAAATGAAGACAATATAGTTACCACTTCTAAAGTTTTCACTCAGAAACAACAAAATTTGGCTCACAGCATTAAGAGACCCCTCTGATTTTTACCCACTTTGTAAACCTATCCTAAACCTTTGTAAACCTACATACTGTGTAGTTATTTTTATGGTATGAAAGTTATGATAGTATGGATGTTGAGAAGAATTACATTTAGGAGTTATGTTAATTAGAATAGTATGCTGAATATATTCAGCTTAGCCTAGCCAAGTCTTAAAGTTCTCCCCTCACTCCCAACAGGACACAACAGATGGCCATCCCTCCCCGAGCGTGGTTCTGCTGGAGGTTTCTTCCTGTTAAAAGGGAGTTTTTCCTTCTGACTGTTGCCAAAGTGCTGCTTATGGGGGGCTTTGCACTGTGGGCAAATGAGCATGTTGCCTACATTATTTCCATCTGCAAAGACCAGATGTCTCCTTGTAGTTTTGATATGAACAGGGACAGACATGTGTCCATTTGATATAGTTTTTATTAGGAGTATTTCACCTGGACTTTCTTTTGTCACTAAAGGGTGCCAAGTTCAGGATGAAGCAGAGAAATATGTTGAGTCAAGTATTATCAGGTTACCACTGGGGCCCGTGACAGGAACATCTATCAGTCCTTAAATGCTGGATCAACAACACCTTGCAGCTTCTGACCACAGCATGACTGCTATCGGAACGAGAGGAAACAGACAGGGATTACACACATACAGCTCCTGCCATGATTGATTTTTAGTTAATATGCAACTGCAGGCTCAGCACAGCGTTAACAATAGAGTGCATTCATCACTGTGTCCAAAGCAACATTCATTAAAAATATCAGCAATGTAGATGTATGCCTGAATATCTTAGAGCCTCAGCACAAGATTTAAGCACCTGTGGTGCATACACAGTTTTGTACACACATTATTTACTCTTATAATCAGTGTTGATATGCATAAAAAGTGTTTTATACTTCAAAGGAAGCAACACAGTAGCTGTCATGTAAGAAGAAATAAGTCATGTAAGAAGAAATGTACATGACATTAGAAGCTAGTGATGGGAATTGAGAAGGTATTTCACCTTTTGTTTGTTGGGATTGTTAACAGAAACATTAACAGGTAGGAACGGAGGTTGCAGCCTGATTGCTCATCAGTTTTTGACCTGTTGAAGTTCAGGGTCTGGCTGCTTGGCATGGGGTCAGCATTACTCAGCTTTCACTCTGGCTTCTTGGCTAGCTTAGCATTACCATGCTGTCTGTGCAGGTCCTTTCAATGAGCCGAAGCTGCGTTAGTAGCATAATGCAGCTGTTATGTCCTGTAAAAAGTAACATTCACACCAGCGTCCTCTCAGTTCAGAAGTGCTTGTCTCTTATGAGACGAGAGACATTCTGTAGTGTGTTTTTAGATTTTACCTTTTGCCTACCCTTCACAGATTCGACTACCAGTATTTAACTTTGTTCTTCATGTATCCTGCCTTTGAATCCTCATTTTCAGCATCTATAACATTAGCTAGGTATAATTAGAGATTTACTAATAAACACATGCTTAAATGCATGATAGTGTAATCATGTCTGTGTAGGTTCTCAGTCATCCGGGTCATGTTAATCTAAGGAGCTTGGAAAGAAAAGTCATGGGTTATTATCAGCAGAGGCTTTGGGTGAACCTTCAACTTCCATTTCAAAACCTTTCAGCAAACATAATTTCTCATCATAATAGACATTTGTAATATCTGCAAAAACTTGTAGTGTTTTCAAGAGGAAACATGCATGTGAAGCCAACTGTGAACTTGTGAATGAAACGTTTCTTTTTTTGCTCTACCCTACAGCTCTTGACCATGTATATCCCAAGATGCTCTTTGCATTACCAGTTTCATGTCTACTGCAGTCTGTCAACATTCTACTCTCACACACAAGACTACAGTTCCATTTTCTACAGAGCAAATTTGAAATGTTTGTGTGCATTATTATTTTTAAATAAATAGTGCTTTTAAAGGTGCTCTAATCTATAAACCACAATTTTATATGTTATGGTTATATATTACAAATATACATATGTAAATATGGCTCTCTGAAACTCGATTTTAAGTCTGTCTGGGTTAGAGATCCCATGCCACAGCCGGTTGGACGTAGGAACCTGTCAGTCATACCAGTTTGTTGGGCCCTCCACACAGCTAATTACACACATGCTTAAAATGAGTGATAGCGCGAGCCATTTTCCCTGACCAGCAGTAAAATTCTCCTGGGGGCTTTTGGGAAAAATGGCACATTCCCATGTTTCAGCTTAGCAACATATGGTTGTTGCACTTCAACAAGACTGCTGCATAGCTGGTGGTACAATCAAATAACAGTCTAAGAGCAAGGAATTAGCAACAGTGGGAAGAAAAAACACCCTTTTAATAGGAAGAAACCACGCGCAGAACCAGGCTCATCGGGGGCAGCCATCTGCCGGGACCGCCAGGGAAGGGAGACAGGACAAGGACACACTGTGGAAGAGAGCCAGAGATTAATAAAACTAATTATTAAATGCAGAGTGGTGTATAAACATAGTGAGTGGAAAAAAAGGTGAGCAAAGAAGAAACACTCAGTGCATCATGGGAAGTCCCTAGCATCCCAGGCTAATTGTAGTGTAACTAAGGGAGGATTCAGGGTCACCTGTTCCAAACCTAACTATCTGCTTTATCAAAAAGGAAAGTTTGAAGCCTAATGTTAAGGGTGTCTATTAGACATGTCTATTTAACAGGTTGTCTTACTTTAATTTTAACTGGGTTTCTCCCTGACTTTTTACATGATGTTTTGGAAGGTATTGTACCTTTGGAGCTCTGTTCGTGTTTAAAAATAGACTATTTGAATACTGCTATACAACACTTCCCCTATAAATTTTCTGACAAAATTATCCTCGTATTGTGGATGGATTATCTCAGTTGTTCTCCTGACTGAAGTTTGGTCTGTTTACAGCATCCCGACATGCGATTGCATTTGTCCCTAACCATCGGGAACCCTCACGTTAACTTTTATCGAGTGGAAAAAAAGTTCCTCCTCCAGTTTCACTGTGTTTATGTTATGCTAACATAGCTGTGATCATAGCGATCATGTAGCACATCATTATATACCAGCTAGTCCAACTTCAGTAACCCTACAAACGTCACTGCTGTTTAGCTTTCTGTCTTCATTTATGTTGGAAGTGATAGCAGAGCTGTACGTTTTAATTTTTTCAGAAATCTCTCAGTCAGAACATGGTATATCATGTTTAGGTGGAAACTAGCGAGCTAACTTCCTGCTAACTTCTAACTCCGTTAAATTTAATAAATTCTGTTTTCATGGATGCCTGGATGTTAAACTTAATTGTTACACCTGGTAAAGCAGCAAC
>VUQG01044435.1:1926-35217 GCA_015106755.1 Etia nguti
TAGTGGGGAAAAAAAAAAGAGTGTGGTCCTGCAATGTGAATGCCATCTCAGGGATGGTTCTCACATCATGGTCTGCTCTCTTTTCCAGGGCGTCAGATTCTGGCTTTTTGTCTAAGACTTGCACCTATGTGCAAGGTGTCCTCCAGCATCTGTGCCTGATGCAACCATGTCAGGCAGCAGTGACTCAGGAGTCTGATTTTTAAATGATCATATGTACTCCTATGGACTCGTAAACCTAAATCTAACTCTCGAGTTCAATTCAGTAAATGTATATATAGCTTCAAATGACAAAAACAGTTACTTCAAGGTGCTTTTTATTGTAAGGTAAAGACCCTACAATAATACAGTGAGTGACAGGAAAAGTAAAACTACATCAAATCAGCAAGTGAAAACCAAATTCATGACACAAAGCTCCCAGAACGTCTTTTCCCCTAATATAATTAAATAAAGACGGGGAGAAAAATACCAAAGAAGGAGAAAAAACACTATTATTTAAAAGCAGTGGTCCCAAACAGGACTCAGGCTTCTGTCTAGTAGTTAGAAGCTGTATAATTCTCAAGCCTTACAAGTCTTCAAACATCTTTGTGAGTAGTTGTCAATACAGTCAACGACAAAGTAACTGATAAATAGGCCACAAAGAGGTACAAAATGTGTTAAAATGTGACGAGAAAGGGTCTCGTGTGAACAGCTGGAAATGAGAACATACAATAAAAGAAGGCAGCCTGCTGTGGCACTGCTGGCACACTGTTTATTTGATTTTAATTCTTTTTAAAAAATTACAGCCCCGGGAGTTTTCCGTCAGCACGGCCACGCTGCTGTCACGTTTGATCTCTTTGTGTGACTTATTTGAAATTTTGAAAAATGACAGCTTCCTTCTTTCTATGTCAAAAAGGCACATTGTGGTACAAAGCGGGCAAACGGTGGCCACTCTGATTCCTACATCATGTACAGAAACACTAAAGTACTACAGACTGTTTTTAATAGATAGATAGATGGATAGATAGAGTGGAGTGATATGGAGATGCCAAATCTGTGCTCCAGGCTAAATGCACTCCGCCTGCTGAAGTGCACAAAGAAACACATTTAAACTTCACATTTCCATTTCCATTAGCCGGCACTCTCATCCACAGCGAGCGCACTGAATTCCCTCTTCATTTTTACATTTGATGGAAGAAAATGTCATCACACCGACAAATAAAAATCTCTTCATCCAAACATTTTCTGCTGTGTTGCATTCAGTAGAGTGTCAGAAAGCTGTTAACATGTTAATATGTGATCAGTGGGAGGTCTCAGCTCCTAATCCAAGTGTGAAAGACTGTATATTGTTAAAAGTTGGGTTTGGCCATGAGTGTTGTGATGCTTCCGTAAGAACAAGAGAAACATGCAAAGCCGAAAACGATTAACGGCTTTGGTGCTGAAACTGTGCCTCCAGATAAATGCGCCGCTCCTGCACACAAATATGGTCGAATTAATAACATGCTTTGAAACAGTCTACTGCAAAATAAACTGAAGCATGCCAAAAATTGCTTCTCCATTTGGAAACATTTGTTCAAGTATTTTTTTCCTGTAATTTGATAAGAAGCCTTTTCTGTGACCTTAGAATCAATATATTAATTCTTTTTTATATTAATTAATCTTTTTATATTCATATATTAATTGTAGAATTAAATGAAATAGAGTTCATGATTGCGTTACGTCCTAAAGGATAAATCTGTTCTATTCAGGTAGAAATAGGTGGAGACAGCAGTAGGTTAAATCCATCATGTCTAAATAGTAAAAACAACAACATCTGATTTTCACAGAAATTGTGTTAGACAAAAAAGGAGGAAGGTCAAAGTGAAAGTAAACAGAGGAATTAGCTGCCAGGAACAGAACATTTTGGGAACAGCATTAGGGAAACTCCATCAGTGGAAAATTGCAAGCTGATTTTGCAAACCTGCAGGGAGCTGCTTCTCCTTTTTTTCACTAGTACAAGCTGCTGTTGTGCAAATCTGATTCTCCTGGTATTTCTACTCTGGATGCAGAGAGGTAAGTTCAGCATCAACAAACAACAGGTGGTGCTACGGGTAAATACACCAGGTGAAAAAAATCTATTATTTAAGACTATTTTTAATGTGACTACACGTTTTGCCTCCGACGTTAATAACATTTTCATTAGCTGCTCCATTAATTTTTCATAAACGCATACAGAAAAAATTACACTACTTGGTGGCTGCTTTACAGCAGAGACTTGAAACATCTCTGTTTTTCCATCCAGTAAAGTTTCAGACTGACTTACATCATAACTGCAAGTCATCAGTCTGGAGAGGGATTTTGGATTTAAAGCAGCGGAATAAAAATATGCACATAAAAGATGTGTTGCTTGCTAAATTAGTGAAACATACTTGCTTAAAATACGTTAGCTTTGCAGGATAATGCTAATAGAGGCAGCGCTCAAACATTATATAAAATCATTAAATCTTTAAACATACAACTGTGGAGCAGTTTATGTTCAAAATAAGAGATGTAGACACCTATGAGTATGAGGGTCTATAAGCATTATCCAAACAGAGCAGCCATTTGTTCTTGTGACATATCTATGTAATATTTTTATCATTTATTTATGTATTTATTTACTAGCAGTTAGGATATGATCCCGCCTTCCTTCTCTCACCCTAAACGGTCACGGCAGATGGCCGCCCCTCCCTGAGCCTGGTTCTTCTGGAGGTTTCTTCCTGTTAAAAGGGAGTTTTCCTTCCCACTGTCGCCAAAGTGCTTGCTCATAGGGGGTCATGTGATTGTTGGGTTTTTCTCTGTATGTATTATTGTAGGGTCTACCTTACAATATAAAGCGCCTTGAGGCGACTGTTGTTGTGATTTGGCGCTGTATAAATAAAATTGAATTTGAATTGAATATGAACAAATATCTTCTGCATCTAGACAACAATTGAATGCAATAACATTTATAAAACGTCAGCTTCTCCTGTGTGTTGATGATTTACATTTGTGATTGGTCCGATGCTGCCAGCACCAACGATTTCATGTGAGCATGCTCATACCTAGATTTGGAAACGGTGGGTTGACTTATAAAGCTGATAACAACCCTCACGCATCCTCTTACCCCACTGATCGTGTTAAGGGTAAGTGCAGCCAGGAATGATTAACTTGCTTTGTAGCACAGGCCCCGGGATCATCACCTGCACTTGAGACAGTGTCGACAGTGAAAGTCCATTTCTCGACCACAGACCGTTTCAGCTCGCAGAGCTAAATGCGGCGCGAGTGGGCTGTCTAAACTGTGTCCAGGGTCAGGTTACTCATATCAACTGGAACTTTTCTTTTCAGTTACTGAAATGTTTCATCTTTAAAGTTTGTTCAGAACAGACAAACGCTGTCAGCGATTTTCTACCTTTTTGTTTTCTGTGTATTAACTTTCCAACCCTGCAGCCTTCTTCTCACTGTCTGTGGTTAACGAGCTGCCTTTTCTTGTTGATAGATGACGGGCTAATTAACACGCAGGTGTGACAGCAGACTCAGGTGCTCCCATCAATATGACAACACCATCACCGCTGAGCCATGAAGACAGCCCTGGATTGTTTTTTAAGAGAAAGTTGTTTTTTATATATATATCTCATATTTGTGCTGAACATATTTTATTCTGATACTGCTCTTTAATTAATTTATTGCTAATTTGCCAATCATTTACTGTTTTTACATTCTATTGATTTGATTGGTTTATTTTTAGTTTTTCCTGTCATTGTAACTAAACGACTGAACTGTATGATCATTGTACACACATACACATTTATAATGACATACAAATGTGAAAAAAATCAACCCGACTGTGAGGACTGACCCTCACATGACTCCAGCATTTTCATCTGGAAACATTCTGCTGCTAATTAAAGTTATCATGTAGCTGTGAGATAATTCACTTATTGATAACAGGAGGCACGACTAATTTGTTTAGAGATCAGCTGTCAATCATGACCCATACAGCAAACAGCACATGGTAACGTCAGTATTAATGTGATAGAATCCACGCATACTAACCTAAAATAAGCTTTGGCAAAAGCATTTTTTTTAGGTGTGTTTTAATTTTTTTTCCTCTCATGTACTACCTGCCAACAATCAGGGGATGGGATTTCTGACCATTACTGTAACCAGCCACTGGTGTGAAAGCTACATATTTTAGTATCACTTTTGGGGAGTTGTCATGTCTTTCATCTTTATTTCACTTCAGTCCAGGGAAAGAATAGGCACGTATACCCAACAGATGGACCCAGTGGTGCCCAAACTTACATACTTAGACCTGCATCTCTCATCTCGTCTCTAACTACATGACCTGTTTTGCCGTATGTTATGAAAAAGTCTGTAACAAATGAAGTGCATAATTTTAAGTCAGCTGTGAATAATTACATGCAGCACATATAAAGTTGAATTTCATGCTTCACAGATGAGACTCAATTTGGCAAAAATATATGTAGTGTTAATTTGCTATTTGTTGTCATTCTTTAAAAATGAAATCTTATTTGTTAAGTAAGAAAATTGCTCAGGCCGCATCGCACATGTAGGCCGCAGGATGCAGAGGGACTCGACAGAGCCATGTAGTAATCTTACTGCTCTGCTGTTTGGATCGACTGCTGTGCACTTAAGAGAGCAGGAACATAAACACAGCGATTTTCCTGAGTGAAAGGTTGCTCCTAAACCTCTCACAAACTGTCAGTATAGATCCTTGCAATTTTGCATTCAAAGTTCAAACAGACTGAACTCTGATGTAAGTCCACGACACTGAATTTGTGTCTGAAAGCAGAGAATTTGAGCACTCTCGTCAAAAAATAAAAACTGCTAGGAAATATTGCCTAACTGCCTCACACACCGATGTGAAAGATATGCTATAAATCATAAACAGTATTTATTTTATTTTAATGATTTATTTTGCACAGAGCTGCTGCAGTACTTTGAATACTTTAATTTATTTTGAAAATTAAAGATTTCAAAACTATAGGAAATCTGAAACATTCATAAGTCAGACTGAAATTTTAGAAACTAGCACATGTCTAATGTTATTTATGTCACTGGGGAGTGAAGCCTGAAACTTCCACCTTCCTTTCCTTCCAGAAGTTTCAGACTTCACATCCTAGTTTATTATACATGCCTCTCCACTGAGAACAGCTTGGAAATGTTTATGTTAAATTTTTGGCCCCTTAAAAATTTAAAGGGTTGGCCATGGCCGGTGGGCGGCTGACCTCACACTCTGGACTGGAGAGATACCAGAGGGCCCTTGTGGGTAAATCCCGGAGGCCTTCGGCTAGCCGCTACAAAGCTGCTCTGACAAATCAGCCGGAGGGAAGGAGAAGAAGCTGAGGCTGCATAGAGGACCACCAAGGCCAAGAGGCCCGGGGCTATGCAGGGCAATGCTCACTGCACCACTCACTCTGTGCTTTCAGTTTGGTTATTTTAATATTACTACTCCTGATGAGAGAATCCATTCCTGAAACAATCCATAGAGTTGAGACCGTTTATCGGTTTTACTGTATTGAAGGAGTTTTTATGCCCTGTTACAAAACCGTGTGCTAAAAGTTTCCTGCTGCCGAAGCAAAAGGTCTCAAGGTGTTGAAACATAATCTGAGCCTTATTCATCCCTTACTCTCTCTCAGGTCAGTCAGGATCCTTAAGGAGGTGATCAATAAATCAATAGTCAATGCATTCTAATCATTTGCCTCATGTCAGCTGCAGACAGACATTGGAAGTGGCTCAGAAACCTGAGGAGAAATGCCACACTAACTTACATTTAGCAGAGACAAAGTGTTTTACCACTTTTCGACATATATCCCGATTTGTCCATGCAGAGGGAGCGCTTTTCGACACTCTCAATCTCTGTTAGATAGATAAGTTTGGTTCTGCCAACAGCATAAGTACTCACAGCAGAGCAGAGTTCTCACTGTGCAGCAGGTGACATCGCAGGTAAAACTGTTCACACGTGGATAAAAGTACCGAAGCGCATTTGTGATTACTAGTTTAGTAAGAAAAATGTCACATTGTGAGACAAAGTCAACAAGACTGATCTTTTACATGGTTAACCATGAAGAACAGTGCAATATGTACAATAACGACAACAGCAGGTTCTGCTGACTTGGTGCAGTATTTTCATCGCTGAGAAAATAAAGTTCAGGCAGGATCGACTCGATTTCTGTCTAGTTGCTGTTCAGCTGTTTTTAGCCTGGGACTTGAAAAGAAACATAACACTTTGTAGACTCAGATTTTTGTGTTAAATTATTAACAGCTGATGCCTTGCTCCCAAATTAACGTCAACCATAGCTGCTAGCTATATAGTGTGGGGGCTCGTCCGTAACAATAACACATGGCTAATGTGCGTTGCTAATAGTTAAACCGCTTATGTCCGGTCAACACGCTATTAACATACATGTAGTACTTTCATGCTGTTGACACTGGAGCTTTAGTTACTTCCTGAAGTGTTGTTTAGTGAAAATGAACTACTTCAGCTGCTAATGGAGGGCTATGTGAACTTGTGTGTCAGCAGGAGGAGGCACAGAGGGCACTGCATCTCAGTATCTAAAACAGCTAACAGTTAAAACAACAAACAAATAAAAGAGCACGTCAACAAGTTCCACAAAATGAAATAAACACAAAGCGCAGAATCCCCCGTTGTGGCAAAGTAACACCTAAACTGAAAGCCGACATCTCACAAATGCCAGAATTCACTGAACCAGCAGAAGACCAAAACTTCACGTCTGAAAAACATCAGCATGAATTCTGTCTCACCTATGCTGTCTTCCATCCAAAACAAATTCCCACTGCTACATTACCTGAATAACTCCATCTCCCACAATGCCTCAGAGCAGTTTCCCATCAAAAACAAATCACCATTTTCTGCCCGGTTACAGAGATTTCATTGAACGATGGCGAGTGTCATGCATCTGCTCCACGTGTTATTTCTCGCCTTCCTATTTGTGATTGGTTGGGATTTATGTAAACGCAGCGACGCCACGGTGATTCAGTCTGTTTACGGTTTACTATTTACCTGCTGTAAGTGTCGTAATCACCCATGTCTACTAGTGCCGTGCCTCCTTCCCTGGTCAGTGGGGTCCAGCAGGTAGCAGCAGTGACGTCCATCACACTACTCAGCCTGGGGCCGCAGGTAGTCCAGCAGAATGTTAAAGTTATGAAGTCTGAAAAAAAGTTACAAGTTTACATCAAAAATAAACCTCTAAAATAAATGAATCATCATATTTATCCACTGAGCTTCTGTTTCTTCAAATGACTTTAAACGATTTGAGTCTACCTGGAGAACTGTATGTACCTGTTTATTGAGACTCACCCCTGAAGTCTTCACGTGAGCAGGGTCATTATTCTTATCATTATCATTCTTTGTGGAAGCATTTCTTGGTTTTCCATTTTCTATCCACAGACATGAAGAATGTGTAATTACCTGAAGGAGTGAAACGACCAAACTCTGTTAACGCCACAGAAATCCTGCTATAATGAGAAAATGCAAACCACTTACAGACAAAAGCTCTAGCATTTTTCACACCTCACTTCAACAGCTAATGACACATACTAACACAGTGGCCCTCCACTGCTGCTCAGCCTTTCTGCCGAAAGAACCTCACAAAACACTTTAAATACCTGAGCTCAAGAAGTACACAGCAGTCATTGCTTCGGCTTCCATTTCTAAAATAACTTTGAGAGAAACTGCTTCCAGAGTCAGATGAGAAAATGAATATCAGGCAGGGGAAACTGCTAGCTTAGCGGTCTGTTACCAGCGGTTATTGTTTGACAAATAACTAATAACAGCAACAGTTAATAAGTCATTTCATGTTCACATTAGCACACAAGACATAACATGCAAGGCTGCACTGATTGGAAAATATTTTTTTACATTTTAATTGAGTCACTCCAGCTGTTTTCTTCTGCTTCTAATTATGCAAAGAAGAGAAAACGAGATCATTTTTTTGTTGTTATGGTGAGATATAAACTGAGTGGCCAGTTTATTAGTAACATGCAATAAAAACTGTGTTATATAAGGGTTTTTACAATAAATACTACTATTATTTATTTAGAATGTTCAGTTTGAACCATTATGAGTTATTTGCTTTAATAGTGGGAAGTGGTCCTAATACTGCATTTACAGTATGTATAGGGCAGAAAAGGTGTTGGACTCTGGAAATAAGATGTTTGGCATTTAAAACAAAGCTCAGAAACCTCACCAAATAACCTTTATGTAGAAATAAAACCAAATAATGCATGAAAATAAAATAAAATATGGGCAAAATAAAACCGAGGTCCAAAAGATGAACTGGAAGCCTGCTAGTAGATAAAGGACCGGGCATAACAGTGACATCTTTGAGAGCGATTACCAACGATTAGCCTTTCACTGGGTGGGTAACGTTTGGAATGGTTGGACCACAATGAGTCCTGAACAACTGTCAGTATGTGATGAGCCGGGAGAGAGGATGTGCTGGTGCCACATTTTGTCCAGCCCATTTCATCTGCATGATTAGCAAACACCCTGCAAAAAGCCCAAATTATATTCAGTGTACTCACACTTATTCATATGCATTCATTCATCCATTTTCTGAATCGCTTATCCCGTTCAGGAGTTTCCAGGAGGCTGAAACATCCTGGCTGACAGGAGGGAAGAGGCGAGGAACATCGTGGGCAGAGAGAGAAACATAGTCATTCACACCTGTACTGTCATCGTCCTGGGTTTGAGTTGTTTGTTAAGGTTTTGGTTCTTATTGTGTATATTCTATTTATATTTTATTATTGTCTCATGTTCAGTATGTCTTGATGCATGCTCAATCATCCAGGTAAGTAAATCCCCAAAAGTTGATTCTGTTCACATCATGTTTAGTAGTTTTTTTAAATCAGGTTTTATTATAGTAATAGTTTCCTTGAGTTTTTGGTTCCATCCTCCCATCTAAAGTTTCTCTGTATTTAACCTGTCACTTATTTATTTCCTGTTTTACTTTGAAATTCTCTGTCCTTTCTATCTTGTTTGTAGTTTTCCGTCCCCTATCGTGTTACCTTAATTGTCCACCTGTTCCTATTCCCCTGATTTGGCTTAGTGTATAAATAGCCTCAGTCTCTGTCCTTTGTCATGCTGTCTGCTGCTCTTCTTCATCCCGTTTCTGCTGGTTTGCAGCATTTTTTTAGTTCTCTGAGCCTCCACACACGAGTTTTTTTTAGGGCTGCTCAAAACTACTCCAATGTAGGCACTTCTTTCTGCCCTGAAAGCAATCCTGAAAGACGTCCCACTGAAAACTATCTTGAACACGAAGTCCTTTGATCCACGGCTGAATTCAAAAAGTATCGATCAAATCATTTACTACTGATATTTCTGCAAGGTGAACAAAGTGGAAATAGCTTCTCGTTCATTTGGATAATTATTCTTTTTACAAAGTTGAAGAGCTGCCCGGGCTTCTAAGCCCTGTCCCTCTCCAATTTACATTTGGCTGAAATGTCTGACTGCAAGGAAAATACTAATCACAGCCGCTAAGCAGACTAAAAGTCAGAATCGAAGCAATTAAGCTTTATCTCCACCTGTAGTGATCTAAACTCACATTTTCTCACTGAAATTAAGAGCACTTCCATCGCATTTACTGTACAACTTTTGGCTACACACACACACACACACACACACACACACACTCACTTTGCTGTGTCCGTTTGGCTGTAAAGGATTACAGCAGTGTAGCAGTAATTAGTTGTGGCATAATGAACATTTGGCCCTGTGGCAAGGAATAATTAAGCAGCACTTTGCGGTGATCGGTAACGAGGTGACGAGGCCAGAAAACCTCACGAGCTCAGCAACACTCACACTTAATGGGATTTATTACACTGTTGAACTGCTTTTCCTACACAGAACATGAATAATGCATCCATACACGCACTATATGTAAATAATTCAACCCTCCTCTGTGTCATTTTCTACATGCATACCTCTTTAAAGCTGAAAAGTCAGGGTCATTAGTGTCAAAAAATAGTTTTTGGTGTCATGGTTTATTAAACAGAGCCTCGTGAGCAGGCCCCAATAACATCGCCTTCATCTAGAAGTTTCTGAAGTCATCGCTCTTGTCAGATCAGTACCTGGGAAAACGTTCTCCGTACACGGGTAACTGAATTACCCAGAACAGAACGCTGACATTTTGACCAGTCTAGTCTTTTTGATTTATTAGCATGTTATTGTCAGCACAGAAATCGCAGAGCTCAAACCTGCAAAGCTTATTTCGAATGCTAATTATCCGTCTTTTACCGTTTTCATTAAGATGATTTTATATGGGTACAGACAGAAATGTGAAAAAATGTTCTGTTAAATGATTTTCTCACATTCTGTATATTTTTAAAGGTGCTTTTTTTAAATGTTTTATTTTCATAGAATTTTAATCACTGGAATGTCTGAACATCAGTCATAGGCCAACATGCCCTGCGTTCTGACTGCATTCACAGGCACTATCCTCTGAACAGTGATAGAATGGTGTGCAGCACACTGTGGGACAAAAAAGTGTCGGTAAACGAATCATTTGTTGTTTCTCAGATTGCACATCCTCGATTCCACTCCTCGCCTCCTCACCTTGAATGTGAGTTCCTCCAGAGATCTGAGTGGAGTCGAGGAAGCGGCGGAAGGAGAGAGGTGTCGAGGCGATGAGCGTCTAACAAAATGAGATGCCGTCGCTTCTGAGCCCAATTTAAAAAGATCTCAATTAAAAGTTCTGTGTGGCACAGCTGTATCATCTGTTCATTGTTTGGGGACAGCCTATTGCTGCAGTCTATGATCTCAGACGTCAGATGAGCATAAACCGTGTCCATGACAAGTTATATAATTTAGGCCTGCTCTAAATGAAACTTACAGCAATGCACAATGTGACAATAATTTGTAGATTTTACACATTCGAGGTTATTTTTATAATCGCATTCAAACAGTGGAGGTCAGGCAGCTTGATCACAGAAGACAAAAAAACAGCAGACCAATGTTTAACTAGCTTTTTGCCATCCGCCATTTTTTTAAATATTTTGCTAAGAAAATGTGAAATAGGAGCAATAATTTACTGAGATGTGCAAACATGCACGGAGATGCAGTATATGAGGGAAAAACCTTGAAAGTCAGTATTTGGAGTGATCACTTCTATTCTTTAACACAGCTCGAGACCTTTGCAAAGTACAACATGTTACTTACTGCACACTGAATTACACTTCAGTGTGACTGTGTGGTTTACCTGTTGCATTCAAAACCTCCACACCAACCAGACAATAAGGTGATACTAACCTGCTGATCAGAAGAGGCGGGCTTTTAAAAGCCTTCAAGAGCCCAAAGCCGGGAGATCGGGGAGATCTACTGTACATAGAACAACTCTGACCCTCGCTGTATCCAGACACATCTGTGCATCACATTCTTTTCATACAAGATGAAAATAATCACCAAAATATAGGCAAAGCTACCAAAGAGTCTTTGGACCACTGTCAAGGCAGGGTATGTAGGTGTGTTTGAGTACAGGACCCAGAAGCAGATGCTGAGAGAGGAACTGCAGGTGTTAACAAAAAAACAAGCAAGGCAAACAGGGCGAGTGCAAACAGGGCGAGTGCAAACTGGGAAACCTAAACTGGGAAACTGGGAAACTGGAAAACTGTGACGAGCCGTGGAGGAAAACAGACGACCGGACACTGAACAAAGGAAGACAGAGGACTTAAATACACACAGGAGGTGATCAGGGGAAGTGGGAACACATGGGGAAACAGCTGACTGAAATGAACATAATGACGCCACAGGGGAAGTGAAGCTAAATACAATGAACAAAGAACACAAGACTCTTTCAAAATAAAACAGGAAACATGGAGACATAGACATGACAGACTAGACAAGAAACCAAACACAAAAACCAAGGAGACAGATGATAAATGATGGCTAACCTAAAACTCAGCTAAACCCTAGATAAGAATAACACACAAAGTTATAACCACAAACCTAATATAAGAGACTCACAACGCTGGGTCAGAGACCCAGGCCGTGACAACCACGCAGTTTTGGAATGTTTTTGAGTTTGAAATCATGGAAATGACCTCAGACTGTGACTCCAGTTCTGTCAGTCACTGCTAAAGACTGAACTGACAACTAAGATCCCCTGAAACAAGCAGGAAGTCAGGATGGCAGCAGTCCAGATCCGGTGGTACGTTAAGAAGGAATGCATCATGTGTCTGATGACTGATGTCCAGTCCAGTCACATCAAAGTGGTCACATGCTGCCTCACTGCATTAAAAACACCGATGAGCAAAGATTTTACAGCAAAACGTTATTTCGTAAAAATGTTCTCTACTGGCATCTCTGAGGTGGAAAATGGATCAGAACAGTTAATGCGATTACCAAATACAATCTACAGGATTGAGTTCACAGAGTTTATTTTGCACTTCTTCTTCTACTTTTTACTGCGAATGCCTTCTTTGTATTTGATTCGTGGGGACTATGTTTCTTTCGCTGTTCGAGTTTGTTCAGATTTTTTTTGAAGCAGATTCACTCTTCTGCTTTCATGTTTATGCCAATTTAAAAAAAAAAAAATCCTTGAATCGTGCTAATTAATCAGCGTTTGAAGCGTATGAATGCGTTTCTTTTCCGTTGGCGGCTTTTCACTTGTTTTCTCAGGATAAAGAAGCTTTTACGGCTCGATGCTGGATTAAACGACTCCCTCGTGATGGATATTTTTTGTGGTAAATGTCGACTTTTTTCTGCTTCTAATGTGCTTTACCTTCCTCGACATTGCACCATGCAACCAGTCAGATTGACTTGTGAATTATGTCAAAAAATCCCGAAGATGAAAGACTCCTTTGAAAGCAGCAGTAAAAGAAATCAAGTCTTTCAGCCGGCGTTTGAAACGGCGACGAGGCGCTGCCAGATCAAAATCCGATCAAACAATAACATTTTTCCCTTTTTTGATTGTGATTAGGCTGTATTTTCTGACAGCCACTAGAGTAATTGTGAAAGTAATGAGATAGTGGCAGTTTTTTGTGCTTTCTCCTTTCAAATAATGAAAAGATGATGAAAACACCCGTGACTCCAGGAAAGAGCGTTGCTGGGTGGGAAAAGGACTTCAAAGGGAATGTGATAAGCAAATGTAGTCGAGCTTTCAGTCTGAACCAGGCACTTTAATCAAATTGTTTCAGAGGAATCAAACTACAAACACGGACACACAGACGAGTGGGAAACATTGATTTTTCAACCCGTGAACTTCCTCTTACACCACAGCTTGTGCAACACACCGACAGCGTCTTCCTCCTTTAATGGCGTATTTTTTTTCCAGTCTTGGTTGACCTCGGGGGAGGAAAAAGTCCAGGCGTCCCGGTCCTTTATGCCCGTCTCCTCTGTGTTTGCATGTCCATATGATGTAACAGGGTGTGATGTTGACTAAATGTTTATTCTCCATAGAAACGTGAGTCTGTATCTGCTGGTGAATTGCAAAAAGCCATTTGTGACAGATGATATGACCACAAAATGCAAGTACAGTATGTTATGTTAAAGCAAAGTACTGCCTATCAGTGAGTTTTGCTTTCATGAATAATATTCATGCTGTTAAGAATCAAGTGAATTTTCTGTGAATTCCAGCCTGAAGCTCAGATTCTTTCCTTCAACATGAGAGTCGGGACTATAGACTCTATGATGATAAATGCTGCTGCTGGCCATTTATGATCCTCAGTCCTCTTAATTGAGGATCTAATTAAGTTATACTTTGCAGAAATGGATGGAATAACTTGAGATTTTAACCCACAGCCGCAACTAAGAACCTTTTCTCATATACATGAAGTGAAGGACAATTTTGAGAAATTTGAAAGAAAATTAGTCTAAATTGTAATTCTTTGTTGAAAAAATGACAAAAAGTGTCGTTATCAAAATAAACCATATTTCTAGTGTGATCTTAACCAGAAATGCCGACTCTGAGCAGAACGCTGACACAGGACCGCGTTCAGCCTTCACCAAGTTTAAGGTTGTGCAAAGGTTTTTCTTCGAGGCTACATCTGAGCCTCTCTGTGGCAGGAACAGCGACGAGGAGCGCAAAGATCAGTGGAGTTTTCAAAGAGACCAAGTCCCAGAGGCGAGCTGGCAGACGGCTGGCTGGCGCACGAAGGAGATCAGAAGGAGAATCGCAGGTAAGCACAAAAATCCCAAAGCAACTAGGAGCACGAACAGAGTCTGAAAATGCTACCACTTTAAATATTGTAACAATCCCTTATTAAATAGGTGAAAGAGCTGGTCCTTAAATACTGAAGGCGAGAGTTCAGGTGATGAAGGTGTGCCAGCCAGAGATCCAGCTGGAGCCTCGGCTTCATGATTGTGGCCTTTAAACTTTGCAGGCTTTCTTCCCCGTCCTTTTCAAATATCATTAAATAATCTGAGAACAAACGGTCCTCCACAAAGGAACACTGTTTAAACATGAATACATCATAAATACATCATTAGCTTAAAGGTGCAGTCAATCATTCTGTGCGTTTGTTAAACAGGATACGCTCATAAATATTACAGCTTCCAAGAAATTGATGCATTCTCACGAACTTAGAATTAATCCATTAAAAATACACAGGACTGGGCGTTGGTTTGTGGAAGCCGTCGTTTTCCCCCACCATCTTGAATACAGCGGCTGAGATGGAATTGCTGTTCCGCCTAATCGCTTTTAATGTATGTGGCTAAAGACTGACCACATATGAAGGAGGTACATTTAAAGTCATGCCAGCATCTATTTATCATCTGAGAAGTGGCACCCTTTACCAGAGAAGTGTGCTCTAACACACATGCATAAACATTCTTATTATTGTCACAAATAGTTATTGTTAGCAAATTACACGTCACCCTCCCATTTCCATACAGCTGACAACGAGCCAGCTAAACAACAAAAACAGCTTGTTGTAAGCTAACATTATGCCAGCTAAGATTCGAGTGTTCTAAAAATCACACCTTCCCTTTGAAAAACAGTTTGATTACATTCTCACATCGTATGAGAGTTTATTTGCTAAGTGTAGATTCACTTTAAAAGTTTCACTAATGCTGGCTAACAGGTGCTAACAACAACAAAAACAGCGGCGCTTACCGACAGAAAACTTCAGGATATCCTCAACAACTCACCTCAGCATCGCTAATGGACAGAAATGAGCTTCGCAGCCTCGTATCAGACTCCTTTTACAAAGTTTTGTGGCTGCTGTTTGTCCTGTAGCGGCCACCGTAGCTTTCCTACCTAGCTAGCAAGAAAACAGAACTCATTTGACAGCAATCTGCAATCTAATGAAATCGAGTGCAGACATCGTTTCACTTTTAAAAGTGTAAACACTCTACAGACTGTTTTTCTTGAATAATTCTATGATTATTGTGTATTTCGAAATATCTTCACAGAAAATGTTTTTAGATAATCAGAGAAAATCCTAACAAAGTGCCTAATAGTCCACAAGGCTTCCTCAAACTGTGGAGGGTTAAGAAGGGTGTCAGAAACTCACGCTGGGCAGTCTAAATAGATGACTGTTTCTCTTAAAGATGGCGGATTTGATGCAGTGGCCGCTCCTCTCTTTTCCTTTAGCCATGAGGCAAAGAAGAAGGCAAACACGAGCCAAATATCTGTCTGTGAAAGGCAAAGCGATGGCTGAGCATTAGTCTGCTTCCATCCGAGCCGGTTAACCGAAGAGCTGCCATTACTCATGTCCTAACAGCCTGTAATGGAATTTTCCTCGGATGAGCAAAAGGTTGTCAAGCCGCTAGCTGCAGATCAGAAAAGCAGCTTGGTGGACTGGAAGTCCAACCGAAAGAGATGAGAGGGGGAGCAGAGGCAAGCTGAACACACACACACACACACACACACCAGGCCTACATCATAATGCAGATTTTTTTTGATTTATGCCAGTTCCTATTAACGGACGGAAACGTTACTGCTGAGGAAAACCTACCTTTCTATGATATTTACATTATTTGTTTCTATGCCGCTTTTGGTTGTAACTATAGGAATATATATATATATATCTGTGACGCTGTATACGACACAGATTAGGTCCTTAGTTTAACATCCAGCCAGTCCAGGCCTTCTAATTCATCCCTGCTAATGGGACATTTCCATGTTGAACAATGCCCAACAACTTTTGTTACAAGCTTCTCATTTAAACATGTCCAAGTGCTGATTTGTTTCATGAACCTGAAATATTTTACTGTGTTGCATGTTGAGTTCATCACTGTTTGCGCAGTGGATTTACCCAGAGGGAACAGGGTGGGTCAAAGGTCAGGGAGAGAGCACCAGCAGCGGGCTGGTAGCTCAGCGTAGCGGTTGACATGTGTGTCTTCACTTTGATCAAACGGCGTGACCCTCTGATCTCTGAGTAGTATCACACTGACAGTCGAGCTAATTCCTTTCAATTAAAAAGCAGACTATCGGTGAAGCACCTCGTGGTGGTGAGCAGGCACTGATGTCTCACACTGAACCCCACTCACAATGTCTGGATGACTCACAGCTCCGGGTACTGCTGTGGGATTACTGTTGTCGTTACACAGAAGTGTTTCCTGCAGGGTGTCGAATGATGATCGCGTTTGACTGAAGAAAGAGCCGCAAAAGTTTTAACCTTTGTGAAATAAGGACAATATGAGTTCTAGTTTGTTCATTTTTTGAGTTTTGGTGAATTTAGCAGATTCCTTCTCATTAACAATAATTACTTTCTTAATGTGCCTTTATTTTTCCTGCCATTTGCATGTGTGTGGTTTACAGTAAATTGTGTGACAGTGATTCTCTTTCTGTGAAAGAGCCACCTGCAACCCGCAACCTGCTCTGCACGGTCGAACGTATGCAGCACGAAAGCTCCAAAAGGTGGACGTCGAGGTGATGCTATACCTGCTGCTCCGTCTGTAGCTTTTCCTCAGACTCTGGGTGTGCAGTGTTGTTTCTGTGTAGCCGTTTCCCTCGTTGTCGGGGTTCAAAAATCGCGGTTTGATTGATCACGACTGGACTTCGAGTGAAAGTGACCACAGCCACCCTCCAGCCCTAAATATGGACTTTAGTGATAGATGATGTGTTTCCGAGTTAAAATAACTACTTGTTAGTAGTTCTGTGTGAACTGACCTGCACTGAATTAGGAGGGGACATGTATGGAACACATAAAAACTGATAACAGCCATTGAATTTGCTGATAACATTCAGAATCGCTGATGTGTTTTTGGAGGATCAGGCTGCCTTGTGTCATTTATAAAAAAAACACAAAAATAAAATGTAAATGCAAGCAGAGAGCTCAGTTTTAAAAAAGCACTTATTCTCACTTGTCCACTCGTGTATTTCTTAATGCTTATTAATATTTCTGAACATCAACTATGAGGCTGATCACAGAGAATGGAACAAGAAATACATGTAGTACTTTGTGTTAAGTACAGGGACAGTGAATGTGAAGTTGAGGTGAAATGCACCTTTAAACCGCCCCCTTTTATTCACAGCCATTTCCTATTGACAGCCTGCTGGGACTCTGAATTGAAAGGGCACGATCTTTTCTGAAGGCAGACAGGGGATTGTACAGATACTATTTTCAGAACCACATCAAGCCAATTAGCACAGCAGCAGCTAAGCTGGTGCATGCTGGGAGCCTGTGAAAGTATAGGAACGTGTGTGTGTGTGTAGTTTATGGAAGCTGAGCCATATGTTCGCATTCTGACTGTATGTGGTTGTGCATCGTGCTGCATGTCTCTTCGCAGCCATGTGGAGGGTTAAAATTATCCCAGGCTCGTTAGCTAAAGCGTCCCAAGTGTCTGCTAATTAGCACATAATAGGACAGGCGCGTCCGCCACAGAGGGCCCTGTAATTTAAGAATAAAGTTCATTTTCCTGCCAGAGACATTCCTCACAGCCGTGACCGGGCGACTACAATTAGCCCCCTCTCCATTAGCATCGCTCGTCAGCCGTGAACCATCAGTTATTATTAGCTAACAGTGCTGTTATTACACCGCACACAGCACAGGAGGAACAAATCTCAGGACGCCTGCTTCTTTATTAAACAAAAGCATTTTTTCCAGCTCATTTTGGTGAAATTTCTCATGTTGCACAAGTTTTCTATGCAAGTAAAGCTGCAGTTTAAGAGGTGGTTTAGCAGCCCGATACGCGATTTAGTTAGTTGGCGAACTTTTAGAGGTGGCTTTGAGGAGCAAACAGGAAACAGCAAAAATGAATGTGTTGAAGGTGTGAGTGTGCAAGCAGCAGCTGGAAATAGAACGTAGATGAATCACGTTGGGTTTGTTCTGTAATTGCAGCCCTCACATTAAGAGAGAGAAACCACGTCGAGCCATCTGGAGCTGCAGCTAGCAGCTTCTGCAGAGGACTGAGAAATTATCACAACATCAACATCCAAAATTAGTCTCCACCAGCTGAAACATTGCAGGTATAATGTAGGAACAGCTCAATTCTGTTTAACAAATATTAAACTTTGTAGCTATCTGGAGGCTCTTACAGGGAAATATAAAATTACAGGTTAAATAATTTTATTTTTGCCATTTGTTTGTGTTGAGCAACAGCTGTCATATATACTGATTTATTTTTAAATCTTCTTTACTGGTGTGAAACAACCGACAGCTTGACAAAGAACATTATTTAGTCATTCATGCGATTACTACGAGTCCTTGCTTTGAGTTAGACTTAAAAATATGAACTGATAATCGGTGAGATTTACTGTTTGTTTGTTTTTTGAACAGGACAAATTTGACAAAAAATTTTAAAAAAAAGAAAGAAAATATATATTTTTTCATTTTTCTATCATTTTTGTTACATCTGACATTTATGTGTAATTTATTGTTTGTCATAAAAAAAATAAAAAAATCACACTGATGATGCAGAGGTCTCAAAAACTCATATTTCAAATATACACTTGGCATTATGGGGTTAATTTAACTGTCAGCAGAAAAAGAATGTTTTATTCTGATCTTTATGAGTCCTAAAATTACAGGCAAAATCAGATTTTCTCTCTCCTAGTGTGTTTTCTGTTATTGTTTAACTTGAAAATATCAAACTGTGTCGTTCTTTCAGTTACTGTGGGTTAGTAATGATTCAAACAGATTAATACTTTGTTGTAATAATTTCAAAACGATTCAATTTGATACAACCTCCAACAACTTTAACAGAAACCACCAATTGAGTGAAATTCACGCAGCATTATCGCCAAGAATAAAGATAGAAAAGGGGGCGGCATCACTGAGGGGGAAAGGTTTGCTGGCTGAGTGGGCGGTCGTGTGTGTGGCTGCGCTGAGCGGGGTTCCCCCCCACAGACGAGACGTCTGCGAGGATTTGTGCAAAACGAAATGCGTCAGAAACTCTTCAACTAACTACATTTTTTGGACATAGTTTTGAGAAATATTTGCAGCCGGTGAAGTTGAGATAGCAAACACTGAAATGATTGGATATCCAGTTGTCCTTGAATGCATCTCTGCTTGGCTGTTTTTGTGTGTGGTCAGGATTCTCAGTCTGCATCTATGGCTGCTTTTTTTTAATAAACAAATCCATAACTTCTGTGTCAGAAAACTAAATTTGTACTTGTTAAAATATTAAAATTATCTTTAATAATCTGTCTGCCTGCATGAGCGCTGAAAACAGGATGTGTGAGGTTGTGGATATTCTTCCTGTTCACACTGGACGCACACACACACACACACACACACACACACCTGCCTTGCTTGAAGTCATCTGTCCTTTGGAGAGCTGCTGGCATGTATGCAGTGTCAAAGAATGAAAAGAAAAATCATTTGACTAAAAAAAAATGTTCTCATAATTCAAAAAGATGAAAAGAATATAACTGAACCAAAACCAAATTACAGCACCAGACAAGACAAAAACATACTGCTGAGAAGTAAGTTTTGTGTGAAAAAGCAGCTACTCTTCCTTCGTAGACATGATAAGACTGAAGAAAACACAATCCTTATTTGTGCTGCAAAAGCTTTGTCGACCATCACTGCAACCTGCGAGATACAGTCATGAATCGTAACGTGTAAATCGATATGAGTGATGAGTTGGCAGATGGGCGTGGTCTGAGCCACGAGTATTTCTAACAATGCGCTGATGTGTCCACGTGGAGTGGAACGTCACCGTGCTCACAGGTGGAACGGCCGGGCTGATCTCAGAGCAACACGCGCTCTCCATGTCCATCTTTAAACGGATATATTTGTTTAAATAGCAGCCAATGACATTTCGCACCACAGTTTACTTTCTGCCATCTACCTACGTTATCATTTAACTGCAGCGTACACAATTATCATGCACATTTTCTGGTACTTCAGTCTGCGGCCTGGGTTCAAATCCCTCCTGTATTGAACTTTGCTTCCATTTGTTTCAGCTAATCGACGGCTGATATTTAAAACTCAGTAGAAACTGTAAACTAATGATGGAAGACGAAGGGAGCTGCTGATGCTCCCAGACAGCCGATCGATCAGCGAGCCGGGGAGTCTCGCTTCCCCTGGCCCCGCCCACCCTAACCTTTACCGCCACTGGTCGACAGGTCCATCAATCAACTTGACTGACAGCTGCAGCGGCCGCTCATTGAGCCGATCGATAGCATGGATTTTCTCCTTTCAGACGTGGATATTATGACATCTGATGGCGAGGTGGTTAATATTCTTCTATCTGAGATAAACACACAGAGTGAAGAGACTGGAGGTGAAGATCAATCTGTGTGCCGGTCGTCTTATCACCGCTGCCATTCAATAACACTTTGAATGG
This sequence comes from Etia nguti, assembly GCA_015106755.1. Taxonomy (NCBI): domain Eukaryota; kingdom Metazoa; phylum Chordata; class Actinopteri; order Cichliformes; family Cichlidae; genus Etia; species Etia nguti. Next base: position 22,619 of record VUQG01044435.1, read on the forward strand.
AGGATGAATGCAGGAGGGCGGAAGATGATTGATTGTTTCCAAGGAGAGCGCACCCAGGGACTCCCCATTAGAAAATGACGGCGCCGAGGGAAAATAAATAAATTAAAAATGAATTAACTTTGACATACTGTAACTGATTTTATTGCCACACTAGAAACTCAGATCAAAGCTCCACCAGACAAGTTCATAATATGTTATTCTAATATAAATAACGTCACACTTAAATCATGTTTATATTCATATTCACTCTAAATGTCGCTGTCTGTACATGACTGGCGCTCATTTTTTCTGTATGTGTGCCTAAAAGTGCTTTGGGGTAAATGAATGAAATATCGTCAGTGCTCTTGTGAGGTGCTCTGGGATTAGAGCCTGCTCATCCCTGTTACCAGCAGCTACAGACAGGAGAGCGGCGTCGGTGATGTCAGGGAAAAAATGGCCAAAGAAATCCTCAGTGGCTCCTTTAATGGATAACGGTTGTTGTCAGTTTATTTCCACGAAAATCTCTCGTACAGCCAAACTGCAGGTGGATGTCACGTCAGTAGCATTATAATAAATTCGTGTGTACGTTGAAACAAATGTAGTGAATTAAAAAATAATGTACTGATAATTTATCTCGAGTGCTTTTATGTGTTGTGACTGACATTCAACCCTGCAATCTTTCAAACCTGTGACTGTAAATTTGAATGCTGCAAACCTGCAAAAGTTTAATTCCACCTGGACTAATGTGTTAGTTTTAAATTGAGCCTTCTTTTAATTAAGAAAAACACATGACACTCCAAACACGCCCACTGTAAGCTCTAGCAGTAAGGAATAATGACTGTTACAAAGAGCTGTTAAGTAACACGTGTGTTGGGTAGAAGAATGATTCAGTGCACACTGTCCTGCTATGTGGGGGTTTTATTATAGAAAGAAACTGCAGTCAGCATGTTACCCACAGCCCAGAGAGATCGGGAAACAACACCAAAACAAGAAATCAGGGTTACATAACTATAACCACCGGCTATTACCAGAGGCATTGCAAGAAAGAGACGGGGCACTTAAAGAAGCCTGAGCAGAATTCATCATTGCCAAAGATGGCAGCTGTGATGCTCGTGCCCCCAGGGGGGGCACTCAACAGCCCAACTGGAAACCACTCAAGCACACAGTCGACTGGGTTTCTGTGTGGCAGGCATAGCTGCGATGTAGTGAGAGTTAAGGTAGGTGTTATTTCTTTAGGTAAGTGTGATTTTTCTTGGAATTCTGCATCAAAAATGTCAAACTTTTCACGAGTGCAGCAAAGTCAGCACATGTTTGCAGCCTCTGGCCCAATCGGGCCTCTCTGTGTGGTGTTTGTGTGTTCTCCGTGCACCTGCGTGAGTCCAAAGACGCGCACGTGAGGTTAGCTGGTGATTGGTGTGAATGATTGTCTGTGTTTGTTTTTTAAGTAGCGGTGTAGTTTAGCAGTATAGAAATATATTTCTTTAAGACTATGAAGACATTAAAGACTTTAGAGAGCTTTGGAGCTTCTGTAGTTGACTTTAACTGTGCGGCTTTATCCATCCACACTTGTTGCTAGCTTTGCTAGCACTTGTTGCGTTCAATTTTTTAGAGTTGCAATTAGTCTGTTTGCTCCCTAAAGTGTGAAGAGAACAAACAAAGTTTGTGTGGTTCTAAAAATGTTCCTGGGTTCCTGGAAAAGTCACAAAGTGACGCAGCAGCTGGAGCAGCAGTAGAAGTTAGTTTGTTGAACGTGTCTGTCGGTGAATTTAGTGAGTTCCTGCGCTGTAAACCGTGAGGCAAACAGAGCTGTGTGGGGTGACAACTTATCTCGACACCCTCCGAACCGCCGCGTCTGACTGTAGAGAGTCATTATGGAGCCATCTGAGGATGTTTATTAATGACCTTGGCATGGCTGGAGGTTGCTGCCATGCTGTTAATGCTATTCACTGGCACACAGCGAACCGTGGCAGGGCACAAAGAAAGGCAGAAAGGCAGAGGACAAGGCGCCTGGTGGACATCCATATTAATGCCAAGCTCAGCCTGTGTTCTGCTGCCATGAGCCCCAGCTGAAGTCCAGACAGTGCAGCCTGATCCCTCAGGACGCGCTCCTTTATCTTCATACCGGCACATCCGCTCCAGCCCAAACTGTCACGAGATGTCTCAAAAGATGTCCGGAGATGTCCTCAAAATGTCTTCTGATGTTCCAAGAAGCTCCTCAGATGTCTGAGGGCAAAGTTTGAAAGTCCACAGCCAAGACGTAACTTTACTTTAAAAGCCTCTGAAGCACATGTGGAGCTTCATGTGACAAAAGAACAAAACTAAATCAGCCTGATCAGATCCAAACAAATCCACACTCTGATGTTAATTCAGGTTTTACATTTAATTTATTGTTTATTTATATTTTGCTTTGAGTGGAAACATAACTTCAGTTAAAAGCTGACATAAAATAAGACGTGACGTAATATTATGTTTTGTTTTGCTTTATTAAACCACAGGTTTTTTTTTAGATATTAGAAAGCACCTTGAGGTGATTATTTTGGATTGGTGCTACATTTATAAATAGAACCAAACTGCTTTCCAGTATCATATTTGATTTATCCGTCCATTCGTTTTCTTCCCCTTACCCATTTCGGGGTCACGGTTGGGCTGGAGCCTCTCCCAGCTGTCACGGGGTGAGAGGCGGGCTACGCATCGGGTAGGTTGTCAGTCAATCACGGGGCGACAGAAAACTGCTCACTTTTACATCTCGGACCAATTTACAGTCACCGACAAACCTAAATGTAGGATTTGACTGCATTTTATTTTATTGTACTTATTTTGATAAAGTTATATTTGCCATAAATGTTTATATACCCTGATGTGACACACTGAGTCAGTACAAATCTAGAAAGAGAGGAAAAAATGTTTGCTCCTTTCAACTTGTAACATTTTATTAACATTTTAGTTTTTAGACATTCAGTTTAATCTGATGTGCGATTAAATTGATCCCTGGCAGTTTTAATGAAGCAGCTCTACAATCATTAAAAATATTGAGACCCTGACCTTTTTCTTTCTTAGAGTTTTACCAGGATATTTCATGATTTTATAAATAAAATAAAGACAGGATCGGTTTCCTTTAAGTCGTCCTCTCTGGGCTGAGAAACACAATCTGGCTTGTCCCTGACAGAACGATAAGAACTACCTATTTTCAGATCACCGGACTGCAGTGGATCTGAGTCACGCTGAATGAAGTCGAAATAAAAAGAACTGCTTGGGGAAAAATATAACAGTGTTTATTGATGTGGCATTTGACATTAACTGTAACACACAGGAATGAAATCCCGTCTTTCCCTGACGTGTGCATCCTGAGAAATGATTTTCATGATATAATAACACGAGTCAGCTTCACATTCTCTGTAATGTGTGAAATGACTCTGAAGCAGCTCTAATCCTAATCTGGTTTCACATGCGGATTCTCCGTGTGCCTCTTTTGACCTTGTGTCACACGGCTCATTTTCAAATCCACTTTTCTGATGCAAACTGGATGAAACGCCTGAACAAACCAAGCAGCTCAATACTTTAAACCCCCCGACACACACACACACACACACACACACACACACTGGGCATTTCACTCAGTGTTTGCTCTCGGAGAAGCAGCTGCATTTTGCTGTCTTTGCAGGTATCGATTCCACCAACAGCAGCGTTTTTGTCTAACAGGTAACAGGCTGTGTTGGCCAGAGGCCGTCTCTGCGCAGAAATAATTCAACGTGGCGCCGTTGAGAAACATGAGGCAAGCCCGTGCAGCTCTACGTGTCGCACATCGAGAATGGGAACAGAGCTGCACCGAGGCACCGTGTCCGTGGGAGGAGAACACATTCCGCTGTCCTCCAGGGTTTCAAAGCCCGATGGCGAGGGGAGAGCAGCAGAGAGCCTCCCAGCAGCCACCTAATTACGCGTTCCACACGGCAGCGAGATGAAGAGGAGCGTTTTATCTGCCGCCTCCGTCCCACAACTTCTGCAGAGTAATTGCTCGTTCTCAGCCTCCACAGTGAGGACTCAAAGGCAGGGTGGGGCTGAGTGGTGCGCGTGCACGCACAGAGAGGAGACAAATATTTCTGGATGTGCAGCCGTTTGTGGAATTGTCTTTTAGGATTGGAGAGCTGTGTGAAGCTGCACTCAGACCCCGTGGTTCTTTGAGCAAAATGCAGTGACAGTGCCAAGGTGTTCATGTGTGCAGGTATGTTATCGTGTCATGTGTTGGCATGCTTATATTTGGTACTTAGTGCATGTGACACTTGGTTTTAAAGCCACTGCAAGAACTCAATTTTAGCATTTATTTTTAAAAGCAGTAACTAATTATTCTTAATTCCTATTATAATAATTAAGACACTGAAACTGTCAGTAAGAGATGAGCCTGAACAGCAAACTTTCAAGTTTACAATGATTAAAATGTCCATAAAGACCAGTACAAACAACATATTCATAATTAACTTCAATTAACTATGAAAGCCAGGAGTGCAGTTTCAGCTTACAGCCATCACCGATTAGAAAGTCATCGCGACTTAAAGAAAGGGGAAGGTAACAAAATAAATAGGTAATCAAGGAAATCTTCAGAGCTATTAAGTGGCGCACAAATAACTGTCTTCATCTGAAATGACATTTTAGGTTATTAGATAAGATACTAAACAAACAGAGCAGGCAGAGCAGTTAGCCACCGTGGTACTCACTGGTCTCTGGACTTTCATTTTCATGTCACTGGTGTTTCTAATTTATTTAATCATTTAAAAAAAAGCTCAAAGCATACTTGAGGAGTGACAGGAGAGCGCTGATGTTAGCTGCTAATAGTAGCACCGGCTAGCAAGTTTTAAGAAAAAAGCTGAACACAGAGTGAAATTTAATCGAACTTAAAAACGGCAGCATCTGTCAGCCCAAGTGCCCATGATATTCATGCTGAATACCTTTATGTGCAGATTCAGTTTAAACAGCTGAATTACATACAGGGTTGGCACAGACATCCTTCGCTTAAGTAGAAGTGCAGGTACTTGTGTTAAAAAACTGAAGTACTGGTTTTACTTCTTTGCTTATGTGAAAGCGAAAAAATGACAGGCTCTGAAATGTCCTCAAAGTAAAAAGCAGCGCGTTGGAGGACATTTTTAAAAGTTATTTTGTGCAAAGCTAAATCAAACTCATTATTAATTTGTTAATAAAATCACATTTTTTTAACCTGTATTTATACAGGTAGTCCCATTGAGACCCAATGTCTCATTTGCAAAAGAGAGAGACCTGTTCCAGACAAACAACATTAAGGGAATACAAACTTAAATTTTAAATCTATTGAATACACTCTGCATGAACGTCTGTTATGTGAAACACAAGCAGAGAAAAGCAAAGGGAATAAAAAGTAGCTCTATTTCCTGTTGCTTACATTGTAAATGGGTCATTTTGCCTCCACAGCAAAACAATAACACGAGTATATTCAGGGGTTAAAGTGGGATTCAGCAGGTGGGGGAAGCCCGGTTATTTGTAGTGGTGCAGTGTGTGGAAAATACACCCTCAGAAATAACTCTGTAACTTCTGTTGTGAGCTCCAGTAGACTTTCTGGGATCAGCTGAGCTGAGCTTATCTTTCTGGAGTTAGCCAACTAAATTCTGTAAGATATAACCTGATATTTCATGAGCTTTCACAGCTGATTACATTAGACAGTATAAAATAGTATAAAGGTGGAATTCAGTGACTGCCTCATAAGCTTAAATTTAATTTGATGTGTGTTACACTGAACACCAGTCTAACACAGTGCAACCACAATCACCACTGTACTGCAGACTAACTAAACTGCCTTTAATACAACGTCTGGATAACACAAAGTTAATACACGTTTCACAAAACATAATTCAGCAGCACATCATGTACAGATCCAACATGTGTATTTACCTTGTATCTAATTTCTCATCTTTTTCTTCCATCTTTCTTCATCTCTGAATGAATTCGTCTCTCATTCTTGTCTCTCCCTGTGAGATGCAGCAGCTGAACATGTAGCTAACAGACTACAAAGAAGCAGGTTGTGTTTTCTTATTTTTGTTGAGCTCTTAGAAGTTACCTGTCACTTAAAAAATGTTACTCCTTTTATATTCTCGCTCCTCTTCTGTAGTGCTAGCTAGTTGTTGATGTACACTGACCATAGTTTATATTAAAATCTGCCCCAAAAACACTGTTCCAGATACTCCAGCCCGCTTTAACCGCCGACTGTGACGCTGTAAGTAATTATTAGATTCTTTGTTTTTACTTTACTTTCTTCTCGTTGTGTACGATAAGCACCACGCCAATACGATTGTCTTATTGGTTTGATTTTTGAAGGTGTGCAGTGACGGGGAATAACAAATTCCTGAAACTGTCAAGAGCAGAAATGAGAGGTAACTGTATAAAAATGCAGGATGTAAAAGTAAAAAGTAAAAAAAAATACTCAAGCAAAGTATAAATACATACATGCATTATAGTTTTATACCACAATTCAAAGAAAAGCATGCCAAGTTCAGATTCAGGGGTGATTTAGAATTTGGTTGTAGGTGTGGATGTGTGTTTGTTTCGCTGCGATGGACTGGCAACCTGCCCAGGGTGTACCCCGCCTCCCGCCGCGGGACAGCTGGGGAGAGGTTGCCAGTGCATCGCATACAACCGCGCACCCTCAGACTCAAGCCCAGCGCCTTCTGACCTTTAGACTTCTGACAGTAACCGTATGGATCACAGGATGTACCGAGCTGACGAGGTCTCAGCATAAAACAAAGGTCACGTATTGAAAGGTTTGTAAAGAACACACACAGTGCAACATCTCATCTGCTCTGTTATGAAAGTGTGTCATTAGAGAGAGTGGGTTAAAAAGCAACCCATCATTCAAGATATGAATAAAGGAGCTCAGATGAGCTACTAATGCAGACGAGCGTCAGGCATAATTTTACAGTTAGAATCAGTAATACACACGATTAGAACCTGAGAACGAGAATAAAACGACAGTGTTTTTAAATGATCTGATATAAAAGCACACAAGTCTCCCGCATATAAAGAAACGAGGCTTTTAATTAATGATGAATGTTTTCAAATCTGCAATGTGTTTCTAAAAGTGACGTAAATTTCCTCATACTCGTATGCTTTTTTATGATTTACCAATTAAAACCAAATATTGTAAACCGTACACATTATTTTCTACACATTTCTCCAAAACTCAGTTTGAATACTTTGATGTATTTGGAAACTTTAAAACTACGAGGCTTTTAAAAAAAGTTGTGTTTGACAAATTCTTGGCCTGAAGTCACGATCGTGGACCCTCTTGTGGTTTTAAAGGAGGAAGGGATTAAATCGATTTAATGCTTCCTGGAGCACTTTTCACATTTACAAACACATTTTGGCTCAAACAAATATAACATCCTTCTCTCACCACTGCATGTTGGCTGCTCAGCAGAAACCCACCCTCTCCAAAAAGAATGCTAAATATTCCTGATGTGCTTCCTGTGGCGTGTCTGCAGACCGCTGCCCACAAACTCCAGGAGCACGATTAGAAGGAGAAGACAAACAAGAGCTGTGGGAGTCTTTATCGATATCAAATAGGAAAACAATAAGGTCGAGGTGAGAGGTCACAACAGTCAGAGGATCAGGGCGCAATAATCCCCATCAAACACTGCTGATTGAAGTCAGACAGACACCTGAACGCTGCGCCGTGACCAGACCGGCAAATGACTCATCAGCCGCCACCAAGGAGAAAAAAGAAAAAAAAAACTTTCAAGGAAAAAACCCCCACTAACCTGAAGAAGTCTGTGTCTGAAACATCACACAGACGAGCCACCTTCATCTCTGTGAATGTGCTCGTTGATATGCAAGGATGAAGGTTAAAAGTGTTGAGTGCTGACATCTGATTGGTTCTGTTCTTCAATAAGCGATCTGTTAAAGAGACGAGGAGAAAGACCGGCGGTGAGAGAAAAGCTTCAAGGCCTCGCTGTGATTTCCTTTCTCTACTCTGTATGTGTGTGTGTGTGTGTGTGTGTGTGAGAGCAGCTGCAGCGCCTCTTCAGCGTTACTTCAGCGGTGGCGCGAGTGGAGCAGGAGGACTGAAAGAAAGGCTGCGAGAGGAATTCTGTCTCTGCCTGAAGACCTCAAAGGACAGTAAACAATAGGTATATTTATAAATATTTAGAGAAAATATATTTGTGTACAGATATTTATGGATTAACATCTATTAATGTGAAAACATTTATTTTTCTATAGTGCACCACTGCAGTTCCTGTTCTTATGGTCGTGTGTTTACGGAACACTGACACGTTTTAATGCACTTTCTGGAGGTTTTTTAAAAAATTATTTCCATTGTTTGGTTTTGAAGGCTTGAACTAGTTTTTAACTGTCTTCTGTTATTTGTTTGCGAATTTTCAGTCGGTTTTGAACCAGATTCAGGCACTCGAGGTGAACGCCGGTGCCTGCAGACGTCTGTGTGAAGAAGCGTTTTCATGCTGTCGAGTTTATCAGGACGTTTTAATGTGCGTGGTGAGAAAAGGAGCCTCTCAGCAGATCTGGCAGCTCCAGACTGAGAGGCTTTATTAGCGATAAGGGGGAAGTTGTGGTCTTATTAAAACCGTTTGAGACTCAGAGAGCTGCCGGAGTGATGAAGCACTGCAGGAAGAGGGAACCAAAGAGGTCATAACACCTCTTCCAAAACATTTAATTGGTATTTTTCACTTGTTTTTTTTTTTTTTTCCTTTTTGCTCATGCCTGCTGTTTAAGATAGGAAATACTCAACATTACTGACTGCTGCACAATGCACATCAGGCCTGCCTCGCTTATTACAGGGTTTTATTATTGCTGAGAGTCTCAAAGTGTTGGAGAAAAGAGAAAAAAATCACAGCACCAAAAACTAAAATCAAAACTGCAACTGTTCACCAATATGGAGTTAAACATCAGACTGCCAACACACATGCAGCTGTACCACTCATCTCTTTTTTGGGGTTCCAGATTAAAAAAAATAAAATAAAAATATGTATTTTGGTTTTAACTTGTCTAATATCAAGCAGGAAAATAAATAATAAACAGTTGTAGCCTCTCCAGTGTGACGACTTCAAAATGGATTTAAAATGCTTTAGACTGACGGCCAAACCAAATTTATCCCACTTGATTCACACAAAACAGATTTTTGTAAGAGTTGAAATAATCCTTCACATTTCACTGACCATCACAGATAAATTATAAAGTTAATCTGCACTGACGAACTGTTTAGGTTGATGTCATAAAATATGAAAGTATTTACCAGTGCAGCAGAATCATTTGATGCAGACATGAAAAAAATAAATAATCCAGTGAGTGAATTTACCATAAGAGCAAAGAGGTTACACGAAAAGCTCCAGTGTCTTTATTTGAACGTGCGATCTAATATCTAACATTATTTAGGTGAGCTTTAGTGACCGAAGAAGCTGCCAGTCACAGGGAAGGCGGACGCGCCGCTTATGGGAGAAAAAGAGCAGTGAACAGGAAGTCGCTTTCTCTGAGGTCGGATTCGCTTTCGTTCTAACGAAGCGAGTCGCTTTGACGTAATGAGGACACGAAAACATCTCGTTAGGAACTGCCAGCTCTGATTAAACTTCATTAGCTCTCTGTTTCTCTGCTGCAATTTGCTTCTCCCTTTCCCTCTCTGTCTCACTTTATTTTTGTTCGTCTCTTTAAGCTCCTCTGCTGTTTCTGCTGCTTCTGTCTTCCATATTGTGTTTTTGTGGTTCACTAATCATTTTTTAAAATCCTTTTTTAAAGGATGTCATATTTCCAGCTCAAATTAATGACCTCATTCATGTGACGTGCAAAATATAAATTCTATTAATCACTATAAATCAAATGTTGCTGATATAAAATCAGTCGGCCATCCTGTTTTTTGTGTACTTTTTGTGTCATTTCTGGTTGTTTTCTTTGTTACTACTCTTGGTTTTGTGTATTTTCCCCATCCTGTCGTTTAGGACGACCTCCACCCACTCGCTGCAGCAGTCTCATACGTCTTTAAATATATTTTCATGTTTTTTGAAATCATAACTTTTTCTTTAAAGTGAACCTAAAAATAAGGTTTAATGTACTAGATTTTAAAACTGTGCCGATGTTTTTCCTATTTCTTGATCAAATAATTCCATCTGCATGTTTTAGGAATTAAAAGTTCTTTCCTCAAACTGCTGTTTCTCCTGAAGGCAGGAAGCCAAAGATCAGCACCGTCTGATGTCATCTCGTAGCGAGGAAACTCAGTAATTACTGCTGTTTTTATTCCTTCTAATCATATTACAGACGATCATGTGACCTCTGTGTGGGAGTCACCTGGCCCTGCCCTCTCTCTGGATCTGACGGCGAACACGCAGCAGCGTTATGCCGGTTGGTGCGAGTGACCTGTAGGCTGGCGTGGGCCCGGCGAGTTCACAGCGAAATGCTAGCCCGAGCTTCTTGTTGGCCAAACGGAGGGAGTAGGAGGGCTGTTATATGAGCTGATTGGTGGGAGTTTGTTGTGTAACGGCCATCAGTGCGGTGGCGCAGCGAAACCGGAAAGTGCTGTTAGCTGGAAACTGAAGCCTCCTCATAATGAAACCTGAGTATAGCAAGAGGAAATGATGGTGAACAGATAATAAGGTTTAAAATGAGGGCAATGGTATTAGTGATTATTGACAATTGTCACCAGAGCAGACCGGAGATCTTTCATCTGGCCCTCCGGTGACCGTGTACTGGATAAGTGTGAAAAACTGGATGGGTGGATCAGCATTTATTGTGAAATCAGTGACCAAATCAGTTTATTGAAAGTTACAGCAAGATAACAGAAACATGAAGGGGAATAAAAAATGGGCGATAAATAAAAGTTGCATTGCTGAGTTTCGGATTTCAGTGCAACGTCTTCACAGAGACGCACGGAGGACATGAAGAAGTACTCTGTGGCGTCTTTAAAATATAAAGCACACTGAGACAACTGATGCTGTGAACTAGTGATTTTAAAAAGGGCGAAAAAACACTTAAAGTGCAGTCCTCACTGCACATCTAACAGAGTCAGCCTCCAAAAATTATGGTCTGAAAAGTTCAAGAAGATGTTTTTGCCTCAAGCGGATCAGACGGGATGTCCTGTGGTTTGAACTGGCTTCTCTAGGACACAAAACTGGTTCATGTGTTAAAGTTAAAGGAAGAATGAACAACTACAAAACACGTGCAAATAGACAAGTGAGACTCTTTAGAGCACAGGAACAGAGAGAAGCTGAAGTCTTCCAGTGTAATTGGTGCCGTTTCCTCACTGTCCCAGACACTGTCTCGTGTCTTCTACTCTATTTTTAAGTAGAACTAGAATAGCGACAGAAATAAAGCTCAAGATACTTTGGCAATTGTCAGCCAACAACAAAGAAACTAAGAATCAAATATAATGTTAAATAATTAAGAATTTAAAAGTCCACAAAAGGAAAAAAATCCTCAGGACCACAATAAAAAAAATGCTTAGAACATTTGATGGCTTTGCCCCAAAACCAGCTTTTTAAAAGCTTTTTCCCTCTCTGGTATTTCTACTTGTCAAACCACTCGTTGCATTATTTACTGCTGTGGAGTCCTCCAAAAGATTTCAATTCTGGATTATCTGAGTGCCATTACTCTCTCATAATAATGTTTGGCAGCACCACAGCATGCTACAGCACAAGGACCAAGTACCACCACATTATTATGACATGGAAAACTGACTTTTTCCTTTTTCTTTACATATTGTGTAAAAAACAAATAATTTAGTTTAATATGTCAAAGACATCTTCACGTTAATTGGCTAACAAGGCTAATATGTTCACTTCAGTTTAATTCAATTTTATTTATAATTCTTCAATCACAACAGTCACCTCAAGGCTGTCTTTATTGTAAGGTAAATATAACACAGAGAAAACCCCAACAATCAGACGACCCCCTGAAAGCAAGCACTTGGCAACAGTGGGAAGGAAAAACTCCTTTTTAACAGGAAGAACCCTCAGACAGCACCAGACTCAGGGATAAAGACACAGCGTGAAAGAGAGCCAGAGATGAATAATAACTGATGAGTATAAACACACAGTGATGAAGAGCCGATGAACCCAATCGGACGAAGAATCCAGTAAAAGACGATCGTTTTCTCCTCCACACAAACATTCCTCCTCCTTTTGTTTTCACATACATGAATATTTGACGCCAACATAACTAAATATGTGACAAGTGTCCGGCGTCGTTATGATCCCACTGCTGTCACAACATCTCCACGCACTGCCACAGCTTCGCTCTGTCTTCTTTTTAAAACCTCTTGTTGATTTCTTTCCTCTTTTTTTTGCCCAAACTTTTTTCCTCCTTTTCTCATAAAAGAAAGACATGAGGACCTTCTTTTTTCTCTTTAAGAAAATAAAGTTTTCCTTCCCTCCAGCAGTGCCTTGTTGTCTCTTCGTCCCCACGGTCTCCCTGCCAGGAGTTGTCATTCTGTGTTGTGTTATTTAAAGCCTCAGGGATCATCCAAGTCTTCAGCAGCCCCGGGCTTCTGAAGTGAGACTGGTATTCCTCGTTTACATCAACATGTGACCCCCCCCCCCCCCACCCCCCCCCCCCCCTTTCTTTTGTTTTTTTTTTTAATTTTAATTTTTTTTTTTTTTTTTTTT
>VUQG01044435.1:39543-49830 GCA_015106755.1 Etia nguti
GGTTTGTAAAAATGGTGCCAACTTCAGTGGTGTGGAACTGGTTTGGTTTTCGTCCGTCAGATACCCACCAAAGCACAGTTTTTGGTAGAACATGCAAGCGGGCCATTTGCACTGTTACATTTTTATACAGCTTTAATGCACATAAAAAACAGCTGCTTGTTTAAGTGAAAATACACTGATGGGGTTTTTTGCACTAATAAAGTTGTGGGGTTGTAAAGTATTTTGTCTCACGTCAGTTATATCGTTATCGCAAATTTTCAAATATATATCGTGATAAATATTTTTGGCCATGTCGCCCTGCCCTACTCTGAAATTTTTCTGCCATTAATGACAACGGTATGGCGGCTTCCAGGTTAAAGTCCAGGATCAGTTCTTCTGTTGTGTTATGGATGCATGATTGTCCGTCTGCCAGGGTTCCAGTGGGTTTGTTTTTTCTTTGAAGATCCCACAAAAATCTAGAATAAATCCCTCTCCTCGTCTGTGGGCCCTCATGATTTTACACTTTACTAAGAAACATCTACAGACGGTCATTTTGCAAACTTTTTTTATTGTTTTATAATTTTAAGTTTTTAGTCCATACTTATAAGAATTGATCTTTTAGGGACTTTTTTATTATTGCCAAAGTATTTACATTTTCAAAGTTGTATCACTCTTCTGCTCCACAGTTGACATGTGCTTTGTAGTAAAATTATATATCTATATATAAACAAACAACCCAGTTTACATCGTTACATTACACCCTTGAAATCCTCCACACTCAGAGATGGATGTTGCCTGGCAGGGACCGAGCCAGGCCCTCGGGGGATGTTTCTGGCTTTCTGGTTGCCAGATGCTCTGCCAGGTCACGGCAGCGCCACCTCGACAGCGGCAGCAGGTGGCCGTCAGCGTTTGCCAAAAAACTGCTGGCAGCGGCGGCGCGCTTACTTAGCCTCTGCCACCAGAAAAGGCTTGGCAGCAAGAATCCACTGTGTTAGGAAGCTGATACGCCTACGAATAATGAAAGAAAACAAAGCTACTCTGTCCGCTTCATCTACTAATATTTCTCCTTTTCTGGGGCAACAACTGTGCGCTTCACAGGATGTCTGCACATAAATTCAGACTAACAACTATCAGGCATTTAAAGTCATTAACCTATCAGAAATGTATGTTCTGAGTTCCTTATATCACCCCAAAATCTCTTTGTGTTAATGCTGACTTATGTTTTAGCTTGTGTGCTGAGTGCTGCATCACTCACAACACAAACTGCATGGTGAGTGTTATAAATTATTCTACATCAAAGGAATAAAAACAATAGCTGCACTGATACATATAGAATATGGAAAAAGTCATATTCACAACATAAGCATGACGTGTTTTCAGTGTGGAGATGGAGAAACTTGAACTTGTGAAACATTTCTAAGGTCCTGGCTGTTAATTAACGGTAAAGGTAAGGTTTCATGAAAAATGCAGCAAGTGTACACTCACTGTATACATATCCATACCAGGCATCCCAGCATGTTTAGGAACATTTTAAAAGAAATAATTCTACACGTGTTTCTATTATTGTTGAAAGATGACTGTAACTTTCACACATGGCTTGTCAGACTATGATATCCTGAGACCGAAACGCACCTTTGTGATGCTTTTAAGCTGCTTCAGATTTCATATTAAAAGCTGATGCACTGAACAGCAAAAGCAGAGCTGTGAGCAAACAGCCCACCCAATAATTCAGCAATTATAAACACATACATATGGATGAACTGCCCACAACTCCTGCTGGAGCTGATTTTTTTTTCATGGACAACAGCCACAACAAATGGCCATTTTTGGTCACTGGCTCTGCTTATGGGACTTTGGGGTGCCATGAAACAGTTAGGTCGGCTGCAGGCAGCCTCCCCATCAGTCATCTACAAAAGAAAAACCAAAGGTCTCATTAAAGAGACTATATCATCTGATCCTCATCGGAACATGACAGTTATGATGGGATTATAGTTTAGCAAGTACCGTTTAGCAGCTGGTGATCAGCAGAACAGGACTGGAAAAGGCTCCTCCTGCCTCTTACCTGAAACATGACGCCAACACAGAAGTTACAAAAACTGAAGTACCTCTAATGGACACTTGAGGCTGGCTCCAAAAGCACGTCTAACCCACAGAATCCCCAGAGACTGTAAAAATGTGCCAATTAAAGCATTAAAAAGCACGTTTACAACCAGTGTTGGCTTTCAGTTTTTCTCGTGCAAACTGTTGGATTTTTCAGCTCGTCCATTCGGACACTGAAGTTAGGGGTGTGTCTGCTTTCACAGGTGTTGACAGGGATCCGTCTGCTAGGCCTCACCTGCTACAGGTTAACTGAAGTATTTGTGTTGTTTGACAAAGCTAGCATGAGCATTTAAGGATGTTCTGTGACCTGTGTCTGATATTTTTTGTGCTCACTGTGCTCAGAGGATCAAGTCAGGATGTCACGACAAACATGAAACATCTCATTGGAAAACATTTGCACGAGCTCTTCCATAGCTGGTGCAGACATGTGATTCCAACTGTGAGGACTGGAAGCCCCAGAAGGGAATGCAAAATTAATCTGATGCCTTTAAATTTTACATCAGCTGGAAGTTTTTAGACTTTTTTTTAATGCATATGTGTAGCCAGTAAAGTCAGGCATACTGTGAAAGTCAAATCTCTTTTGAACCAGAGTCTCATACAAAATGAACAATATGTGGCCAGACAGACGTCAAGACAGTGACATGCAGCCAGGAGGAGGCCATGACATTCAGAACAACATCCATGAAGTAACGTCTAACAACTACGTACACCTCTCTGTGTAACTGCTTATTGAAGCCAAGTGGGAGAAATATTCAAACCCAGTACCACATTTCTCGCCTCCACCATCCACATAGAACTGTTGGATCGGACATGTGTTGTCAATCATTTTTAATTTGTTTCACCAAGATTCAGCCAGTCACATGTGCTGTCTTTGGAAACCACTAGAATTTGAAATGCAGGTGATAAAGTTTCGGATATTTGAATTTGTAATGACGTCCACACCGAAGGTCCAACTTGACTTGACAAATGTAGGAAAGCAGCAAAATCAGAAATATATGATTTTTTTTAGTATAAATCAGAGAGCAAGATATGTAAAGAACCACAATGTTAAACACAATTGTTAATGCAATACTTGGCTACTAAATACAGTGGTGTCTTAAAGTAAATACTAATATCTGCAAGCTAAGATGGTCAAAATGACAGCACTAATGAGGCGTAATCGCCAACTTAGGCCCCAGTCACAAAGTCCTAGAGACCAGTCGCTAGTGCAGGGTGCATATTCTGTGACTGCTGGGTGAGTGGTACGTGCTAATGTGAATCTGGATTAAAATGATACACAGTAACTGCACTGAAAACCTCCTTGTGATTCCTTTGGTCACTGGCAGGTTGCAGCTGGCATGGAAAGTACGGACTTGTCTGCAACCACTCCCCAACCAGGTACTCACCGAGCAAAAACTGAAACGTGTGATGCAAACCGGAAACTGTTCATCGGCAAGGTCAAAATTGTGCCTTTTTAAAGATGTTGATTGCAGGTGTAAGTTGCAAACTGTTTTCAGATTGTTTCACACTTTCTAAAGTTTCACTGCTACTTGAGAGAGTAAATGCTAAGTGCTTGCAAACTTCCAGGCAAACTGTGAGTGACTACAGCAAACTGCTAGCAATATGAGCAATCACTGGGAGGCTTTTAGTGCAGCATTCTCTTTGAGGCCAGTTTCACCTTCACCTTCACCTTCAGCAAGCTCCAGCAACCACTTGGCCTTCGAAGGGAAGATATTTTTCCTTGTAATTGGAGACTGCAACGATGCCGTCCAATGATGTCTACGCCTATGTGACTGGGGCCATAGTGTGTTAGCATGACAATATTTGCAAGTCAGCGTGAACCAGTGAAGGTTGAGGTACGGAAGAAGAGGTTTGTCTTTTTTTTCAATGGTCCTCTTCTGTACTAATGGGATGTTACAGGGTTGGACAGTTTTAGTCACATCATTTCTACTGAAGCACGAGAAAATGTAACCCCACCATAACAATGGATGCAAAGATTCGAAGTCCTTCTCTGGGTCCCTCGACCTTGTAACAGCAGTCTGTCGATGAATGAGCGGCTAGCAGGTCCAGCGAGCATGTGGTGTGGAGGTTAGCCGGATAACTCTAAGCCAGTCAGTTAAATCGAACAACAGACCTTTATTTGACGTCAGCAGCATAAGACCATACAAGCCAGGTCTCCACGGCTCAACTCTGTCCGTACATACAAAAGCAGGGATCGGTGGTCGCCGGCGCCACCCTGTTACAATGATGAGGTTTCTCTGAACGAGCGGCATGTAATGGCTGCTAGGCTGCTACTACAATCTCACACACTAGGAGACTCCCCTCAACTACTACAATAGTAGGGCAACCCCCCCTAGTGGTGCTACAACACAATAAGGGTTGTTACAACCTCCTACGGAGTTATAAGGCCACATCAGGAAAAAAAATAGATTCGCGATCATTTTAAGAATGAAGTCGAAATTTCAAGATCAAAGTCAAAAATCTATTTTGAGAAAAACTTGGAAGAGTGGATGTGCACAAAATGAGATGGCTGCTAAAGGACAGATCACACCCCCGTTTACAAGACATCTATTTGTTTCATTAAGTCACAAAACACAGGCGTTTTGTAGAAGGTACAGCAGTGGTGGGAGTTTGTCTTTAAACAACTTCGACTAGAATTACTACTTTATTCTCAAAATGAGCAATATTTTTTCTTAATGTGACTCTAATACTCCTTCGTACTCAAACAGCACTCTGACATACAGCGACATGTTGCTAAAAATACGGTCCATGAAAAAAAAAAAAAGATTTATTCCCTTGGAGCAAAATTTCCTGGCAATCAGCTGAGTAATTGTTGAAAAAACCAACACTGGCATTCATAACTGCATGTTATTAGTATTAAAAATAAAAATCTTTATAACACTTTGGATTTTTACCAACCGGGAAAAGAAGTAATTGCGACAAATAGCTCCCCTGCAACCAAGAAAGAGACCGAACGTGAGGTGTGACACAAGAAGGCCCGACCACTGTTTAAACCCCTGTTGTTTGTTTTCTGGTGTTAAGAGAAAATTCTCATCTAGGAGCCTGAAATTGTTAGATCGTCAGAGCATCTCTTCCCTCTGCTCGCTTCGTATAATCATCCTCTGTCACTGATGACTGAGGTGTCATTTAGACGAGTGTTTTCCAGGGAGATTCCCTGCGGTTAATTCTATCAGTCACACCGTTAGATTTCCCTCTAGCTCTCTTCGCTTTAGAGGAGCCAAAATATTAAAAGGCAGCAGCGAATCAGATTCCATCTCCAGGGGAACAGTTCTGCTGTGACCGCTAAACCTTCAACCACCAAATAAATGTTGGAATATTTTAGCCTAAACGGAGCCTTTTCTACCTCTCGGTCTTTACGTTTCAAGGCATTTGCCTAACAGCGTCTTCTCGAGTCACTTACAGGGTAATTAAACACAACAGCAGAGCGAGCCCCTCCTCGTGCACCGAGCCGACCAATCGTTGCTAAAGACAAAAAAACCCAAACAGACCTTGAGCTGGGAAAATCTGTCTGTCCATATTCTTCCAGTTCAGTGAGCACATTTCACCTGATAAGATACTGTACATCTGTCTGCACAGCTGTTTTACCACCAGAGGTCTTGGAAGAAGGCCAGACGAGACGCTCTTTTATTCCTATCAGCTGGCCATAAACACCGGGTAGCATTTTCTACAATCTGCCTCTTAGTTGCTGGCTTGTTGTTTTAACGTTAGCTAACCGAATGGAAAAGTTTCTGGCAGACAGATTTTGCTTGAATGTCACATAAATGAGTTTGAAATGCCATTTATCAAAAGACCCGAGTCTCAGTTATTACGTGGTTACATGAATCATGGCGGTTTGTTTTGAGACTTTGTAAGATGTGAACAGTGGAGTTTTCCTGGATTTACAAATCTCCTGTTTGTAAAGGACTTTATCCTCATTTCTGCAGGAACAATGTGACAGTTTGGCAGTACTGTGTTTAATCCACCGTGTTGCTGTGCACCTATAAGAAGAAGAAGACGTGAACTTTTTATCATTTACATATATTTCTGACCTCTCCTAGATACGTTTAATTTAGATTTTTATTTTCTGTGCATTCTTCTGAAAAGAAGTTTCAATTATCAATCAAATCACGGAGAATAAAAAGGACTCTGTATTTAAAGTTAGGGCAGTAGTTTGTCTGTGATGACTGCACAGTTAGAGTGGATGCTGGGGTTGTACTCGGGGATATTCTGTGTCATGTTAACACTCCGATCACTACATCAGTGCTAACAGTGCAGCTGCTGATCAGCCCTGTGATGTAGCTGTTATCTGAGCCGCTGATATCTGCTGCCGGCTTCCTGACTTTCCTCTTATCTTCCGACTCTTCCCGTCTTTTTCCGTTGCTCCTCCACTCCCTCATTTTTTCCAGATTACTCTGTCGGTTTTCGCCCACCGTCAGAGAACGAGGCAGTAAATGAGATTAGAGACGGTGGCTGAGGGAAGCCCCGGCCCGAGGCTCCGCGGGTTTTCCAGCCCTTTTTATTGTTCGGGTGACGAAGTGACAAAGTGAGGTTGACATCCAGTCAGTCAGGGACAGAGACAAAAGCAGAACAAGCCTTCCTCTGTCCCGCCGGTCACCGTACAACACGCATCGGTCATGGTCTTTTGTGAAACGACGACTCGAACAGAATCCAATTTCATGACGCTATTACAATTTAAAAAAAAAAAAAAAACTACTCTTTCGCTGCCCTGAACTCAGCGGATGTCTTCATTTGCCTCCCAAGCAGCAGCACAGCACATACACATTTGTGCTTTCATGAATAAGCGAATACATAAATAACGCAGATAGCATGAATTATTCAAATCCTCCAGCAACGATGTTGGCGGGAGTGGAAGCAAACCAGCTCTGACAAGAGAGTCACACGGGGAAAAGTAATAAAGGTTCAAATAACCTCGGTGGGTCTGCAATCACTTTGGTTTAATGCTAAGATGCTGAGTGTGTTTCTTGGAGCAGACACATGTTTTTATGAGACTGCAGCTGACGCTTCTGCTGTCTCATATTAAAGGTTTTTTGTCATCACTTTGACGGTCACGCTGCGTGTTCATCTTTTGTGTGATTGTTTTAGGCAGCCAATAGCGATTTCCCATTTTTCAATGTCTGTCAGAAATAAAATGAGGAAAAAATAATGCAGAGATCTTTAGAAGCTATGACTTTATTAATCTTACATAGTTTGAATGTACAACAGAGAATAAAACAAAGAAAAAAGCAAGAATTAATCCTGTTGTTTTGAAAGTGTCCATTTTTATCAGCTGAACTGGAAAACGTTATTTATCTGTGGGGTCAAAGCTGTGAGGGAGACGCAGGATTCAGTGCGAACGAAACACTTGATACCAGCGTATGTTCGCCTTTACGCCTCTTCACCATCATGCCAACCTTTTCATTTCACTCTTCACGTTTTCATCTTCAGAAAATGCACTCTAGCGTGTTTGAAACTTACCCAGGAGTAAAGTAAGACGGTAGATCAACTCGGGGCTTCAGATTATGCTGAAACGCTCGGTCGGTCAGCAGTTCGATGCCAGGACCAGCAGGAAAAAAAAAAAAAACTGGGGATAAAGAAAGAGGATTGCTTTCATCTTTGTCTTTACATCCACTGAGGTGCCCTTGAGTCATATTTCCCTGCTCCACTAGAGCCTTTTAAAATGCTAAACAAAAAAATCATTCCCAAAACAAAGTTTCTCAGTAAAAATGATAATTTATGGTCATAATAAAATCCACATTTTTAAATTTGTAGATATCCATTAAGCTTAACACACTCTACCTGCTGTTAAGTCTAGCTGCAGCCAGAACACATCTAACAAACTTCTTCCTAAACATAACAACTTTTCATGCATTTTCAAAACTGAGAATCGCAGCACAGTTTGGAGCATTGAACAGGACCGCCACTGATATAACACTTCCTAACGATTGCAGAGGCTTAATGTCCATCTACAGTCAGATCAAAGCATCATCATCAAGTTTATCCTTATTATTTGTAAAGGTTAAATAAATGGACTCTGACAGAAACACAGGGTCCTGCTGTTCAGCACGTTGATGCTGACTAACGTACAGAGGTGAGTGAGGTCAGGACAATGCAACGTCACTGCTTCATGTGCTACAGATCGATGGTTTGGAGTTTGCATTAGATTTGATCTGCACGTGTCTGCGTCACTCCCCCGGTGGTTCATCTGAAATGAGACAACACAAGTTAGAACAGAGTGAAGAATAAACTCTTTGGTTTTCATGCTGTGGATTTGTCATGTTTAACGTGAAGTTTAGGATCCTAACAGATGATCTATAGCAGGGGTGGGGAACTCCAGGCCCCAAGGGGCCGGTGTCCTGCAGGTTTTAGATCTCACCCTGGGTCAACACACCCAAATCATATGATTAGTTCATTACCAGGCCTCTGGAGAACTTCAAGACATTTTGAGGAGGTAATTTAGCCATTTAAATCCGCTGACACGTCAAAACCTGCAGGACACCGGCCCTCGAGGCCTGGAGTTCCCCCACCCCTGATGTATAGTAAGCATGCCACAGTGTAACGCTGCTAAAGGGACTCTGAAACAATACAACGACTTAAACATGACAGTAGATTCAGTATCAGGGATACCTGAGTGACATGCAGTGAAATGTTTGTGATAAACACATTTGGAATTTCTATTTTGCTCAAACTGCCAACGACTGAAGCTACATGTTATAAACACTTTAACATTGTATTAAAAAATAATGGTTACATTAATGGAGACCAAGTTATTGCGTTTCTACAGTACAGGGCTTTCCCCCTCCATTGTGTTGATTAGGAAAAACACATGTTGTTGTTAATTAGACAACTTTCCGATGGACTGAATCATTCGGATACGTGGTTTGTTGACTTGTGAGAGGCCGCAGTTTTGCATGATGCAAAGTTATCTCTGCAGGTACAAGTTTTGCATATTTATACATGTTTATAGAGCGGACCCCGCAAACCACAGGACTCAACGATAATCAGCCTCTAGAAGAGTTTTTGTGGGTGTGTTCAGGCCACCAAACAGATACAGTCACACATAAAGTCTTTTTGTTTTTAATTCATAGATGTCAGAGGCATTGGTGGTCAGTTAGAGGTCAGTTATAGGGAAGCTGAAGGTTATGAAACACTCGTTGTTTCCTCTGCAAATATGTTAATGAACTGAAATCACTACAGACGTGAAACTGCATTCATAATTTTAAAGTGAAGCTCCGTGAATAAATGCTTATCAAAGCTGTGGGCAGTGAAGGAGCTTTTAAAGCGGCACAATGACCACAAGTCACAAGAAAGTCATTGTCACAAAACGTTCCTACTCGGGCTGGCAGAGATATGTCAAACATGTCAGATGCTGTATCCGCCTGCTTGTCATGTGAACGCTGAACTCATAAATATCCATTTGATAAAAGTACAAATCTGTTTGCTGGCAGCTCTGAGCAACAGTTCCCTCTCAAGGTGCCCAGTGGTGACATACACCCCCCCTTTTCTTCTTTCTTCAGAAGAATGGCTCCTGTTTGGTACAAAAATACGCCTAAATATTGCCTATATTGTGCAAACTGCCACTTGAACTCCTTGAAGAGCGGAGCTCTTTTTTATATATTTTTTATCCAATCAGTGAATCCAAGCAGAGCTGTCAGCTGTCTAATGAAAGGCAGCGTTAGCAGCAATCACTTGGACATCTGCCGCTGCTTTCAGGCGAGTCTTTGTGCGCTCCTTGCGTCTGTCCATTCCAGACGATCGCCACAGGCTACGAGCTGGCCTCAGCTGTCAGAGACGAGCTCTCGCCGTACAAGGAGGGAACTGTTCGGCAGGGAGGAATCTGCTCGGTGGAAATCGATTAAGACTTGGGAGGGAGTTCTGTTGTTGGTGGGTGGGATCGAGGAGGGAGGTCTGCAGATCACCACGGGCTCGCCAGATGATGCTGCTGCTGCTGCTGCTGCTGCTGCTGGAGGGAAAACAACCATCACAGGGACAGAATGATGTCTTCTAATGGCGTTCAGGCTTCCAATAAAATACTGCAGCATGTGGGGTTTTGTTGGGTGTGGGATAATTTAATCAAACATCCGACACCCAGAGCTGCTCTCAAAGTCGCAAAGAAGAAGAAGGAGGAATGATTGAAAAAAAAAAAAAAACTGCATCGGAACATCAAATTTATTTTACAGTTTGACAATATTTCGATTTTCTGATGCTGACTTTTGTCAAATCCAGCACAAA
>VUQG01044437.1:21382-51260 GCA_015106755.1 Etia nguti
TTTTTAAATTCTACCTGAATTTCTCATCTTTTTCTAATGAATTTCCAAAGTAGTTGAGACTACGACTAGAGAGTGTGTGTGTGTGTGTGTGTTCATCTAATAAGTTCAGCCTTCATATTTGCAGGCGTCCCATGACACGGCCAGATGAGAAGCCAGTGGCAAGTGTCAGGCCAATTCAGTCAACACCAATACCCATGATGCCTCGCCAGGTCGGCATGGGCATGGTTGGCTCCGGCTCTCCTGGAAGTCTCCCTGTCAACTTCCTCCAGAAAGCCGGTGTTTACGTGCAGAGGATTGTCACCACAACAGGTTATCATTATGTTTTTAAATGCTTAAATCACAAAAAATAAATAAATAAATAATCAGACATTACATCCACCGTTTGTCTGGATTCACAGATATAGTAATCCCAGGAGCCAACAGCTCAACAGATGTTCAAGCTCGAATCAGCGCAGGAGAGAGCATCCATGTTATCAGAGGATCTAAAGGTTGGTTCAGTGCTGTGTTAAGAACTCTGTCCATACAAAACACTCATTTAAACGTCTCTCTTCACTTACTCTTTTCTGCAAAGCAGGTACCTACATCAGAACGAACGATGGACGAATATTTGCCATTCGATCTGGAAAGATCAGTCGACCTGTAGCCGGGGGTTCAAGAGGTAGGGGTTTTCCTCTTTTGAATATATATGTATTCAGATATTTTCCCTCATTCATAAGACATAAGTATTTCTTATCTGATTAACCGATGGAATAATCAGTAGAACACTTGATTTCTAAAATAATCGATAGCTGCAGTCTTACACTCAATCAAATTTAGATATTTCTCTTCTGGTCTGTAATGCTGTTTATTCATCCAAGTTGGGGGCGTCAAACACAAGGCCCAGGGGCCAGAATTGGCCTGGCAGGGACTCCAGTCTGGCCCACCTGATGTCATTGGAACATCTAAAGGAGGCCATAAGTATTGGACTTTTAACAGTATTGTTATAGAGCATTTCCTACTGATAAAGACCTCCCCCATGGCTATTCATGGCCTCCTGAGAACCGAGGAAATGAGTATCTTTCAGTTGGACTTTTTTTTTTTTTTTTGTGATATCTTGCTATTTGGAGCTAAAAGAGGCAACCTAATAACACATGAGAGACCAGGATGTCCTCTTTTGAGCACAACAGGACTTATTAGGGTAGCTCAAATAAGTCAAAAGATAGAAACCAAAAACAAATCTCCATTCAAGAGGACATAAATAAATAAATAGGCTGGTTCTCAGGAGGATAGTACACCGAAGTAATTGAGTAATAAATAAATAATTAGATGACAGAAAAGTTCCAGTTTTTCACTATCTACAATACAAAATTTAGTTTAGCTTAGTTTTTTTTACAAAAGGTAGTTAATGTCCAGTTAAACTTCCTTAGTCTGATGGAAAGGGGAGTTTCTTTGGTCTGGCCCACTTAATATCAGAGTGGGTTGTATGTGGCCCTCGAGTTTGACATCCCTGATCCAAGTCATTTTGGTAAGACAGGGAGAGTATGTAGGACCCACTTTCTTTTTCAGATGTATGTCTTTGATTCTTTGAGGACCACAACATTTCATCTTGTTCCATTATATTTAAGAGAAGTTGGACAAACTGGGGAACTGTAGAAAAATAGGTGAATTTGATTTGAGGGTGAACTGTCCCTTTAATCAATGATCACATTTGTGCAATGCACTACATCAAGTGTTTTTAACAATATTTTCAACTTCTGTCAATTTCTTTTCAGGATTGAGCTTTCAAAATTGAATTCCCCAAAGACGGGAACTCCGTATAAGACTCCTGACATTTCATGTCTGCATTTCTGTCTTCTCCACAGACACCCAGGGTTCAGGGATCCGACCAGTCAGTAATGGCTGTTCTTCCCCTGTGGATCAAAACCAACATTCCCCCAACGGTGAACAGCGACCCTCTTCTCCCTTAGGCACGGAGATTCTCCGAGAGCTCAGCCATTACACTTCATCCACAGGCAACGCTTCTTCTGCTGCTGCTGCTGGAGCAGGGAATGATTTGGCGTCGCCGTCAGACATGTCATCTGTGCCGTCGGGAGATGGAAACGCTTCACAAAACTATCAGGCCCGCGATCTCAGTAGGCTCGGCGATGACCTCCTGAGTTCATCTTTAGAGATGCGAGGCACCAAACGGAAGAGTACTGAAAGTCAGGGAAACGCACAACTGGGAGACAAATGTACTTCTGCTGCAGCTCATTTCCCTGCGCTGTCTATGAGCTCCGGTGGGCTCAGTTTCCCTCCAGTGGGTCTGAACTCTTCCTCCCTACTTGGGAACCTTGGTCACATTAGTCACCCACTTCTAATGGCTGGTAGTGGTGGATCATCATTCCTACAAACACCAGGACAAACACTGGCTGACCTACAGACCATATTTCCCTCTGCAGGTACAGACCTACTGAGACAACCTGCCACAGGGAATGGGCACCTTCCCACCCCCTCCTCTTCCTCTCTGTCCACTATTTTCTCCTCTGCCTCTACCACCATTCCTATGTCATCTACATCCTCAGCAGCAACTTCTTCCTCGCTACCATCTGGTTCTCTGCCTCGGTACTTGATGAACCCCAACATGGCTGGCCTGCTTTCACCGAGGTTCCCCCTCAGCTTCAGCCAGCCATTGCTCTCTGAGTCGAGGCTGTTCTCCACGCCTCTTCTCTCAGGGTCAGGGGGGTTTTCTGCACCCAACTCCAGCTCGGCTACATCCAGCTTCCTGTCCCACTTCAACAATCCCACTTCCAGCCTGCTGGGGGCAGCTCTGACCCAACCAGACAGACATCAAAGTACAGAGAACGGCGGTGACAGTTCAGATGACGATGTTATTGAGGTGACAGGACAGTAGAGTCTCAGAAAGTACCGGCAAGGCAGTTACATGCACACATACACACCTGTTTAAACCTAAAGTGCATTAGGAATGGGAACATTTAAATCTTTTATGCAACTAAACCAACTAAATTCTGTTTTACCCCCCAAAGTTGCGTGCTATTTTCTGAATTTGCTCTCAGAATGCAAATGAATTAAAGAGGAACTTGCAACTTGATTAGATTGAAATGCATAAATAATCAAAACTTCTCAGGAAGTATTTATGTTAATCCTGAACCTCTTAAATAGAATTAAGTTACCTGCTTTGACCTTTTTTGGCAGTGCAGTACTTCCACTGTTCACTGATTCCCATTTCTAATGATGTCATTAAACGTCACACATCAGGACGCTCACAAACAGCTCATACCTTATTGACTTTCCAGAGTCAAGAGTTACAAAATCCTAATGCTGACTGTCCCAGAGTTGTTGAGCTGGAGCAGCAGAGCAGTGGGAGCAGATCTTTGTTATACGGGGACCAGCCGAATCTTTCAGGGAGGCAAACAGCCTCTTTGTGCTACGTTTTAAAGTGAGGCTACGCGTGCAGTTTTCTTTCCTCTGACTTTAAATGAAAGTGATTTGAAACTTTTTTTTTTCATGGCCAGTTTCTTATTAAAAAGTGTAACAAAACTGGAATGCTACATGCCACAATGATGAGTAACTCACAGTAGCTAATAGGTGGGGGGGATTGTGAAAATCCGCAATATACTGAGAGATGATCCTTCAAGGCTCACCTTTAACAACAGGAATTTTAGGCTTTCAAGCATATTTTAGTCTTTAGCAGTTTGATAGACATTGTAGCTCCCCTGTTAAAAGGATATGTGTGATACTATAATTGAAAATGTTGATACTTTGTAAATAAACAGTCATTATCATTGTTTATATTGCAAGTCAATACTGTGCAGTGTGTAGATTTTGGTCGTAAGGAAATGGTTTATTAATACGGTGACCGTCATCATGATAAACCCACCCTGAGGATGCTGGGGAAGCAAATTTCTGTTTAACTTTGTATTTTTTTTCCCTTAAAATTAAAATGAATGTACTATCCTGTTAGCCTTTGATAACACAGGGGCAGGGACATGGATTTGGACTGTGTTCTTTCATTTTTAGCCTTAAATAAACACAAAGGGGTCTTCAGTCTTAGCATTATTTTATTTTTTACAAATCTGTCCTACTGACATTTAGACCGTCGGCACCAAACTCAAAACAGAAATTTAAGGTAGATTTTGACTGAAAGCCAAAAGGAGCTCAAACCAAGGTTTAATGTTGCTAGCTTATTCGCAGAAGCCTGTCATTTCTTCTCCATTGCAGTTCATACTGAAGTGTCCCCACCATTTTGTTCTTATGAATACTCAGTGAGCTTACACTCAACATGTAATCTTAGCTGTAGTAACTGTATTAGGGTTTTTTTTTTTTCTGAGAACAAACATTACCTGAGCTATAGAAACCATTGCATTCATGCAGCCTGAGAGCATCAAAATGTCGCTAATGTAGCCACCAACCATCAAACTAGATATAACTACCCTTTCGGTACAACCGCCTGTGACTGTGGCAGAACCGGGTCAGGTGATATGGTGGCCTTACAAAACTGACAGTGCCATAATGTGGTAGCTTTTCACCTCAGTGCAGTGCAGTGTAAGTAGCTTCTGTCAGTAGTGTCAGTCAGTGTAGATATGCGGTGCTTTAGAGAGTTTGGGTCTTCACTGTTCTCCGTAGCCTTGTGTTTCTGTGTTATCATGACACCTCGAGCTAATTAGTTTTAGGAAAGTCGCTTTCCTCTGTTGGTAAACTAGGCTAGATGCAGTGCTTATTAGCCTTTAGAGACACTGGATAACCTGAGACAACAGATCATTCCCTGTTGAGTTATGTTACTCGTATGCGTTTTATTCTGGGGACCTTCTCTCTCCCCTGCTGAGTACTGTTCTTTTTTATTTGCTGCAGGCTTCTTCTGTCAGCTTGGATACTTTTTTTTTCTCCCCCTCCAGTTTTTCTTGAACACATCTTGGGAACTTGTGATTTGGTTTGTTTCCAATTTGAAGGTAAAGCTAACACTTTGTAAAAGGATCATATCTGCTTGTGAGCTGTACAAGGTAAAAAATAACGACCCCGTGTCTTTGTTCCGTCTTCTCGATCAGTTGGAAACGCTTTACATCTTTTGTTTCTCTGGAATATTTCATTCATTTAAAAAAATCTTTGGTGTTCACCTGGCAGTCGTGTCCCTCATCACACTCTAAATGTCTGAAATGTATTTATTTATGATGGAAAATGTTGTTTTTGTAATTACATTTTTTAACTTTTTTTTTCTCGATTTGTCCCATTAATGGCTGATCCAGTAAGAGTTTCATACATGCAGCCAAAACCGAAGCAAAATATGACTGTGTTATCAATGTTATTTTAACAATAAAACACTCTTCTATTGCAGTGTCAATCATACACAAATACATTTATTTTAAATGCCATGATGTATCCAAATATAACTGTACAAATAATCAGAAATGACATAATCACCAGTTACCTGAGAAGAGGTCAACATTAGGTCAATATACAGTATATTATGGGCTTTTTAACACACAAATCCCCCCCAAAAAATAATCCTAACCCATTCCTTTTAAGTCCTTTACCAAGTGTTTTTTTTTTTCCCCAGTGCTGTTTGTTCAGTCGTCAGCAAGACTGAGCAAAACTGATTTCTGCTAGCCTTTGAGGAGAGGTGGAGCATGGATAAAAGAAGATCCTATTACATTTTTTGTGTAAATCCAGATGTTTTTTTTTTTTCCTTAAAATTGCAAGACAGGACATTGGCCTGGGAAGAGGAAATGCTCTCTTGGGTACCTTTAAATCAGATGGCACTCAAGTCACATGTCAACCAAGAGACTAAAGCAGCAGTTAGCAGCTCTAATTACTGCCTGGCTGATTTATTGGCTAACCAGGAATATTATCCAATATTAGCTATTTGCTAATCTATAAATGAATGAAAACTTTAAAATTTTAAAAGCTGGAGAAACACCCTTCAACTAAGTATTAAGAGTTCTGATTTTGCATAGTTTGTCCACCAGAGGGCACCCTGCACCTTCCATATTTAGACACCACAAACACCAGTTGATTCAGGCCAGCATAAACAAGTAAATAAATGGTGTGTGTATATACACACACACACACATATACATTATATCGGTCTTAAAAAATCCCTTATTGAATAAGTTGTAGCTCCAACATTCCACCCTTTGAAGGCATAAGATCTATGTTTGTTTGTTTTTTTAAAAACTACAACATTTTCTACTTAACACAAAAACTTTCATCATTTAGTTAAAGCTAACATGAATTACCAGAAACTAAACAAACAAGCCAGACAGCAGCTTTGGTAGCATCTACCCCAAAATTAGAGCCCAACTGGTGTAAAAAAAATTTTAAGAACAATACCAATGCTGATAGTTGATATAAAAATTTAATATCTGATAAATCTGCCAATATTTTATTTTCTTTCACACATACTCTAACATTGATGTGTAGTTATTTATTTACTCGTTTACACTCTTCTCGACACTCAAAATATAAAGGCTGCTTCTTCTGTCTCATCTTTAATTCTCATTTACTGGCTATTACGAATGCTGATACCATTAAGATCAGCAAATAGCTGATATCTGTCGATAACTCAAAATCCCAGAAATGCTACATAAGACATGACCTCAGTGTCTACAATTGCAGCTCTGGTTCCATGCGTATTGAAAAAGGATTTCATTAACCACACGTGGTGCCTTTTCTTCTTAAAAAACAAAACAAAAACAAACAAACAAACAAAACATTATGGAGGCACATAGCAGCAGAAACCAGCACATTTTGCCCTCCATGTAAATCAATTTAAAAAACTCAACTCAAATAGTTTAATTTGTGAGGCTAGCTCATCTTAAATTGTTTTACATCCTCATCAGGATTGGAACCGTTTTTTAGCCATGTAAGATCTGGAGACTTGGTTCATTATGACAAAGGCACTGAGCATCAGGCAGAGTGCTGACAGGTACCAGGTGTATTCTCTGACAGCTGCAGCGAACCACACAGAGCAGAGGCCCAGGAGCATGCTGGCACCGCCAAGCAGGTAGCTGATGAGTCCAGACGCTGCGTGGTAGCGTTTGAGTTTGGCGAGGGACCAGCCTTTGGCTAGAGAAGTATAACTGAGAGGCATCGCTGCCAAGGACTGCGCAATGACCACACACACTGTCAGCAGGCCCAGCAGACCGTGCCACGAGGTGAAGTGAGGTTTACCATTCAGGTGTTTGTTATAAAAGATGGCAGCAAAGCCCAGGACTGCGCAGGAAGCACAGAGGCCCTGCAGGAGCCGGTGAACACCACCTTTGGTTTTGTGTGAAAAACTTTTGATAGGAGATCCCTCAGGTGAGAAGAGGAGTATAGCTTCTGTCATGAAGAAGGAGAACTGGAGGGAAAGGACATTAACTGAGTCGTTGGCAAATTTGATCACATTGTGAGAATTAAAGAATCCAAGAACATTTTAACTGTTTAAACTTACAGCTAGTGTCATCAAGAAAGGATGCCAAGAAAACCAACCTAAAACAAAACAGGGAATCAAATTAAATGCGATGCAACGACGGGCACTGCTGTAGAAATGTGTGATTACTGAAGGCACTCACTTGTACCGGGTCGAGAGAGAACTGAGATGAAGACAGTGAAGCCAAAGCAGATGAGGTGGGTCAACACTACAGACGCTGTTCTGGTAAAACCATAAAGCCGAGGCTCTGATTCAGGCTCTTTCTTGTGAACCATGTCTTTAAAATTCACTCAATCGCCACAATGTGACCGACGTGAACTCGCCGTTGGTTGAATCAACGAGAAGCGGAAGTAACGATGGGCCAAAGGTCCTCGTGTTATCTTCTTTTGCCGCTCAACTGTTTTATTTAACTACACGGGCTCAAACAAAAGCCTACATTAGTAATTCATTAACATGTTCCTTGTCGTTACGTCAACACACTTTGATGTTTTCCGCCGGCGAGGAAAAAACTTCCGGGTAGGTTTTTCAAAATAAAGTACGTTGAAGCAAATCCACACAAGCGTTCATACGGAGGATCTGTAATATGTCAGCTGATTTACCTGAATTTGAAAGCCCCACATTGTCAAATAATTCAATAAAGATTTCTGTTATTAACATTTGGTCTATCTGTGTCAAATTTGACACACTTCTTCTTCTACTACTATTATTTCTTCTTCTGCTTCCTCTTTTTCTTTTCTTTTAGCTGCTCCCTTTAGGGGTCATATTCAGCTTTATTGTCACATCAGAGATTAACAAAAGTAAAAAGTGGGTGGAAAACTTTTGGTTTCAGAACAGATCAGCAGAAACACAGCGAGACACCACATTTTATATATGCTCAAATGCATAAGTAAAAGAGCAAAGTCTGTCGTCAGTCTGTCTGTAGTCAGACTGTCTGTAGTCAGACTGTCTGACTGTGTCTCAAAATAGCAATAAAAATAAAAATAAATTAACAGGTCGTAATTTATCCAACTGATAGCAGTTAGAAAATAGCTCTTTTGCATCCTGGTCGTGTGCCTGAGGATGCATTTATAGTGTGTCCACATGATGATGATCCACTGTCATGGACTTTTCCTTCTCGGAGCTTCATATCAAGCACATGCCCAAACCAGCTCAGCTTTGCCTCACTAACTCATCTCACTACCATCTTGTAAGGGTTCCCTTTCATTCTTGCTGCCTGTCCATCTGTCACAAATCATCCCTGACCCCAGGTATTCAAACTCATCCACTTTCACTACCTCTGCTCCTTCCAGCTGTTACACCTGCTTCCCTCTCTTTCACACACATGCATTCTGTCTCAAAGTTCACACGCAGGCCCCCCCCAAAAAAAATATTGACTGAATTAGCCTCTCAAACGTGTATGCTACACATTAAAAGTTCTCCACATAAACACATTTATCCTTATCCTGAATTAAATCATGTAAGTAAATAAGGTTATACCACACCAGATGGAGAATTAACCTTGGATGCTGGAAATGATCTATTAATCTAGGAGCATCTCCACAAGAGTTTTCATAACAGTCTTTTCCCTGGCCTGTCTGATCTGAAAAACACAGACATAATATTTTAGTCCACCAGCCTAACATCTGAGCTTTGTCTGATTAACCTGTAGTAGTCTGTGCAAAGACTCAGAAATAACTCAAATCCAAATAAAACGGCAATCTTGTTACATGGTAAAGCCTTTTTTCTGAAACCGGAATTCCCACAATTCTTTTCTGTTTATTCTAACCACCTTAACCACTGGCTTCAGCTGCTGGCTGACGTGGACAGAGCACTGTAGTACAACCGCTCCTCAATAGTGCTTGAATACTTGCACGCGATTGCTGCCAGGCCCTTTAACACGTGGTCAAGGTCCTTGAAAAGGAGTATTTATCTTTAACAAAGTGGTTTTGTAGTTGTCGGTTGTTGAGAACATTCTGCACAATAAATTTAGGTGCCATTAGATGCTTCCCTCATGCTATTTATTGCACAGTGGATAAGAAAGTGAAAAACAATTTCCTCAGTTTATGTTATATGTCAGACTAATGGCACCAGTTCCACACCCAGCACTCACTGGTCAGTTGCCTATTGGTTGTTGTGCTCCAATTACTCTCTAATAAGCTTGTGACTCTGCATGGCTTCCACACTTGCAGAGTCACAGAGAGCACAGAAAACAACAACATTGTCAGTCAGAGTATCCCTCTCCTCTCTCCATCTTATACAATGCACACCAAACAGGGTGCTGCATGTCTTCACTGTTGCAGGCTTTAAAAATGAAGCTTTGTAACAAATAAGTATAAGCAATAAAGTTGCTTCTGCTTGTAGATACTCACATTGTTGATTCTTTAAAGGAGCAAGTAGACATGGCAGGATTTTGACCTGAACTAAAAAAATATATATAAATTGTGTAAGTATTTAATCAAGACACACTTTAATGAATGGAAATTCAACATGGTGAAAACCAATGGTTACACTCAGGAACAGGAAGTTTAGATTACACTTTGTTGGAGAACATCGAAAAAGAGCCTGCACAGTTCATCTTTGGACAGATGAAACCAAGATTAACTTGTGTGGGATTGATGGGAACAGAAACGTGTGGAGAATGAGAGAAACGGCTCATACCACATCATCTATCAAACATGGAGACAATATTATGACGTGAGCATGTACAGCTGCCAGTGGACCCAGGTCAGCAGTGTTTCTTGATGATGTGACTACTGATAGAAGTAGTAGGATGAATTGTGAAGTCTACAGGGATATGCTCTCTGCCCAAATCCAACCAAAACTTGCAAAACTACACTTCACAGTACAAATGGATAATAGCTCAAAGCATACTGCAAAAGCAACCCAAAAGTTTCTCAGTGCAAAGAAATTAAATATTCTTCAATGGTCAAGTCAGTCACCTGATCTCAGTTCAAAAGAGCATGTTTTCAGTTAACTAAAGAGAAAACTGAGTGCAAAGAGACTCAAAAAACCAAAAGACCCATTCAAGTGATAGTTTTCCGTAATTACGTTGTACATGTACAATGACAACAAAGGGCTTTTCTATTCTTCTATTCTATTTCTTGATTAAGCCATAAATTCCCCTTCGTTTTTTATCTGGTCTGATGTTCCAGAGCTGTGGACCTTTAACTGTGAAAACGCTGTTTTCTGTTTGGCTGGTTTTTAGTCGTTACTAACTGTAGAGAAATTATTTCACGCCCTATCTCTAGATTGTAGCTTCAGCTGTGCCTTACTCCCCCTTGTGAGAAGCAGAGAGTAAGCGTGTGGGACATGAATAAATCATGTTATGGTATTCTAACATGCGCTTCTGGCCTGGGAGAATCTGCCATATTAGAGCCTGGAGGGTTTTTTTTCTCTCTGATTGATTTGCCAATTCAAGTGTCCCCAAATCAAAAAAGAATCATTCTGTTCATTTCAAATAAGCATATCTACCGTTTGAGCATAACTACTGTTTTATTATGGACTAAAACTCATTAAGAATTTATTTTGTTATGCAGAATTAAACAATTAAATTGGTTAAAAAAATTTTAAAATAAATTAATTAATTAATGATCGCCACTCTTTCTGATTAAATACTGGACTTTGTTGTCAAAGGAATTTCCCAAAGGAAATGCGTCATTCAGCGACAACGCAGAGATGAAAAAATAATAAACGTATTTAGTAGCCGTTTATATTTAATTTACGAGCTTTTTATTTATTTTAACATCCTACAAAAGCCACCACCATCATCATCATCATCATCATCAAGAACAGCTCCCACTCCCACTACAACTCCATCTCTGTACAAACAGTCGAGTGTCTGATGAGAACAGAGGGGATTCCTCTCAGTGTAGTTTAATACTCATATGGGATTAGACGGTAATCCCACACCCACAATGTGCATGCGCAAACAGAAGTGCGTGAGTCGGACGAGGAACGGATCGCTGTTAATTCAACGAGAAGGTGCGTACGCTCGTCAGATTCCCTGTAGAATGAGTGTGGGTGATAAAGTAAGCGAGGTAAGGTCATCTTCAACACTTTGTCTGTCAGAAAATACAAATTTTTGCTCGGGTGTGACTGTCAACTTGAGTTTGTCGTCCCGTTTCAGACTGCGGGATTAACTCCGTTACACGCAGAGCTGCATTAAGCAAAACAGATGACCAATGAAAGAATAAGCTGTCGTGAAGACTAAAGCATACACGACTTCGACTGGTAAACAAACCGATAAGATCCCCCCAAAATAAATAAATTGCATGGATGCTTATGGACGGTTACAATGGGCTCTTGTTGCCCTGTGTGAATAATTGCACCGTGTGGTGACCCACTTGGCAGATAGACTCCCGGGTATTCATATTCACGGCACAAAGCAGCTCCACAAGGACACTAATTGAAGGAGATCCAGATGAACCTGTGAACATGTACACTTATTCTTCCTAGTGGCATTTGACTTTATAACAGAGGAACGTGGATTATCAAGTTCTGCAGCTCAGAGATCAACACTGGCAAGCAGTGTGCACATGCTGTCTGTCTCAGCTGGATGATGTATTCAGGTTCTTCAAAGTAAAGTGACAATTATCAACAAAAAGTCTGAGCCATGGGGTTTTTACTGAAGTTGCCAGTTTTTTCTGACATAGCTCTGTGCTTTCTGCATGTAATGATTGCCATTTTCCCACTTTTAGTGTCAATGTTTTGTCTCATACATGCAGTTTGGCCTCACAGTCCTACAGAAAAACAACACGAGTTGTCCCAGGATTGCACAGGATTATACTTGTTGTCTTGTCCCACATTTTAATATAATCGTATCCTGGCATCAGATAACAAAGACTAATCTTTTGGTTTATTTTTTTTTTATTTGTAAAACCCATACAGTGCAAATGCAGAACGTATGTTTATGTTAAACGTACCCATGCCTGCACTGATGTATTGTACATTAACATGGAATTATTTTTTTACCTGTCTTGCAGCTCCTGGGGACTTAGAGGCTGTTATCACAGAGGACTGAATCAAATCTTGACCCAGTGCTTTTTTTTTCTTTTTTCTTTTTGCCTCACACACTATAAATTTGCAAAGCATGCAAAGGTGCATATACTTTCATCCCAAAAGGCAACATGCACCCACAATAGCTCATGGACAGCAAGTGCTTGGCTGACATATTAGCATCTGCTTCTCTGCATTGAGGTCAGGATGTCTAAATGTGAGCTGATAGAGCTGCAGGACCTCAGTATAAATGATCCCATCGAGTTGGCTGCTCCCGCTGTCCATGTAGCCCCGTCGACTGGAAACCTGGGTCATCCCAGTCACTACTGTGTCGTCCGTCTGGTTGGAGACAACGTCAGCATTGAGTCCCCCGGCCATCACGCAGGAGAGACTGGTTTGGGTCATGATTTCCAGCCCTACAGTCATGCACATCTCACCTGGTGTGACCTGTGTGGAGAATTCATCTGGGGGCTTTATAAGCAGAGTTTACGCTGCACCAGTAAGTACTTCCACAAAAGATTTGTTTACAGGATAATCCTGGTTATAATCTCTATTTCTCTCACTGTCAACAGTTCCCATGAAACGAACAAAACAAACAAGTAAATCCTGATAATGCAGATCTTATTCTTTCACATCGCAGACCTCCATCATCCTCTAAACACAACTCTATCTGACAGTCTGACTATAAAATCAGTCAGTCCCTCCAAGCGTCCACATCCAAAGCACAAAACATTGTCCAAAAAATGCACTACTGATTTCTAGTAGAGTAAAGTTTGCTGAAAACCGTAGTCTCTTGGTGTCTCTTGCTATGCACTCACCAGACACTTGGCTAATACAGCACTGGACCCACTTGCCTTCCATTCCTCCACTTTCCAAAGGTGCTCAGGTTAGGTTGAGATCTGGTGAATGTGGAGGCCTTCTAAGTGCAGTGAACTCACTGTCATGTTCAAAAAACAGATTTAGATAGATAGATAGAACACTTGTGTTACAGCAGTAGGATAAACAATAAAAATAGTAAAGTCTACAATAAAAAACAAATAAACAACAACATTAAAGTGAAAAAAAAACTGCCACAGGTGTCTAGTAAAGGCTTTATACTATGAGAAAAAGAAGTTATTCTTACTTTGACTGTTTTTTTAACTGACATTGTGTGAGTAGTGCATATTGCATTTAATAAATAATATGTAAACTATGAATCTAAGAAAAAAGAAAAACTACTGCAGAATGAAGAGTTTTTATACACTTTATAGAGAACAGTGGGAATGGTCTCCTGAGGCATTCTTTATGACAGCAGAGTTGAATCAGTCTGAGGTAGAAGGGGCTCTGCTGCCTCATAGGTGTGGAGTGGAGCAGGTGTGATGTTCTGTCCATGATGGAGGGCAGTTTGTTCGGTGACCTCCTGTCCCCCTCTGACTCAAAAACCTCCAAATTCTGAAAAAAATCTAATTCTGAAAATCCCAGTAGATCAGCGATGTCTGAAACATTCAAACCAGCCCATCTGGCACCAACAACCACATTATTCTTTGATTAAGTATGTAGTATACAGTCAGTAGTTTGGGGTTATTACATTAACTAGTGGAAAGATTTAATCATTACCCTCTTAAGAAGGTGCTGAAATTGAGATAAAGCCACTTTTAAAGAAATAACTAAAAATATTGTGAAACTAAAGCGAGCACATCACAGGGCAAACACAAGAAACAGACAACCCATATCCACACATACGGCCAATTTAGAATCACCAGTGGCCTTATCATCTGTGTTTTTGGACTGTGGGAGGAAGCCAAAGCACAAGGACGAAACTCATGCAGGCACAGGAAGAAAATGGCCATACAGGAAGACTCCAGCCATTCGTGAGGTTCAAACCGAGGACATGTGATGTATTCTTCACTTTCTGCCTCACAGGATTTATAGTATGTAGGATTCGTATGTTAGTTTTTCCATTCCTGAGGAATTTTATTACACATTTTTTCCTAATCTGAAGGAAGCTCTGGAAATCATCACATTTTGACTCCCTGTGTGCTACATGTAGAGCCGGGGAGCGTCTTTTCTTTTTGCCTTCCTGCTGCATGCAGCAGTGCGCTGTAAAGCGATTCGACACAGCCAGGTTTTTAGGAAGGGAAAAAAATAAAGAGTAGAAACAACATGAGAAGAAGCTACACCGCAAGTCTTGAGATATATCACCCTTTAGTGATGTATCTCTCTCTCTTCGTCTCACTTTCATAGACTGCAGTTACACTTGTCACTACCGGTGCCGACCGTCCATCCAGCTAGATTGCATGACACATGGAAGTTTGTTAGCAGAGCATGCAGCTTTATCTGATGACTGCATCGAGACAGACACAAATGTGGTAAGAAAAACAAGAACACTATAATAGTGGTGTATTTGTGTAGACAGCAGTTTTCATTGGTATTTTTTCTATTTTCATAGCTACAGAAAAAATGTAGTAGCTTG
Organism: Etia nguti; assembly: GCA_015106755.1. Lineage (NCBI taxonomy): Eukaryota > Metazoa > Chordata > Actinopteri > Cichliformes > Cichlidae > Etia > Etia nguti. Next base: position 36,193 of record VUQG01044437.1, read on the forward strand.
TTATTTATTTGTACAACTAGGATTTTCTTTGCACAAAAATAAAGTGCACTTAACTCTTCCTACATTCATATGGAGTAGGTGGGTAGGTCAAAGCAGATGAAGGGAAGATGCCCACTAGTCTCTACTGTGGTTCCCCACAAGAATACTGGGAAGTATAGATTTTAGATTATTTTGGAATTTTTCTGCGCAGTTCACTTCTTTTAGCTGCCTGCTCTCATAAATGAGAGCAGGCAGCTCTCTAATTTTGTTTGGTCAACTGTGTTAAATAAATATTTTTTTATTGTTTTTTCTGGCTACATAAAAAGAGCTTGTATTGAGCTGACTTTTATTTCCATACATTTGTTTTATGTCACCTTCCCTTGTTAAAGCCCAGTTGTGAAGGCAAGCTTTCTGCTCACTGTAATGTGGCTTAATTGTTGTTCTTTCCATTTTCTTTTCAGGATGAACAGATCGAGTTGGGTAAACAAGAGTTAAGTGTTAGTGAGATTCAACAGAAGGTGAAGGAATACAATGCTCAGATCAGCAACAATCTCTACATGGTGGATGTGAGGAACTGAAGAAACATTTTCATTGAGATTCACTTAAGCAAAAAATGTGCATTTTGATATACATACATAGAGTTGTGGTCAGAAGTTTACATACAATCCTCATGATTGTATGTAAACAATCATCAGCTCTGAAGGCTTATTCAGAACTGAAGAAACCTCTTTGTTGCCATTGTCTGTGAAGGTTCTCAGTCATCCAGGTCATCCTAGTCCAAGGAGCCTGGAAAGAAAAGCGTCTGTACTTCTTTAAGTTGATTTGTTGCCAGTCGCTTTCTTTGCAAGCTCCTTAGATTTTCTCTGATCCACACAGGGTTAAAAGTATACATACAGGCTGTAATATATAGAAACACCTAACTAAAAACTTCTCATTAGTAATCAGGATTGACTACAATGGGTATAAAAAACAAAAAGCATAAAAAGAATTTGTTTTAAAAGCACTCATTGGATTGACCAATAGTCAGAACAATTGAAAAGTCTGAGAAACTCAGTGAAAATCGAAGAAGGACAATCCTAGAGTTACACAAGTTGGTGTCGTTGGAGCCATTTCCAAACAACTGGAGATTCCAAGATCATAGGTTCAAACTTTGTACAAACGTACAACTTGTTCAGATGTGTCACCACTTTTCCAAGGTCTGGATAAAGGAAAATTGGTATGGATGTTCATGAACAACCCAGGAACTACCAACAAGGTTCAGCGTCACTGTCCACAGTGAAGACAGTTTGATACTCCCATGGACTGAAGGGTTTCTAACCATGAAAGAGGCCTCTGCTCCAAAATCAACACCTTCAAGTTCAACTGAAATTTGCAGCTGCTCACATGGACAAGTTTGATTGTCAGCCAAGAAAAGATTGAGCTATTTAGCCACAATGACAAGAGGTATTTTCGGAGGAGTAAAGCTGAGGCTTTCAAACCTAAGAACACCATACCAGCTGTCAAGCATGGTGTTGGTAGCATCATGCTCTTGGGCTGTTTTGCTGCCAGTGGTACTGGTACACTGCATAAAATGGATGGAATGATGAATAAGCAGCACTATCTCCAAATTCTTCAACTTCGCCTCAAATCAACAGCCAGACAATTTAAACTAGGATACAACTGGATGGTCCAACAGGAAAATGAACCCAAACAAACATCCAAACTAGTTTTGAAATGGAGCAAAGAAAAAGCAGTCTAACATTAAGCTTCTGGGATGGCCTTCCCAAAGCCCCAACCTCAACCATACTAAAGATTTGTGGTCTACCATTAAAAGCGGCATGCCAGGAAACTAATCAATTTAAATGAACTCTACCAGTTCTGCCAAGAAGAGCAGTTGAATACACAGCCAGAATTATGTCAGAAGGTTGTTGATGGCTACTAAAAGCATCAGGTCGAGGTGCAACTTGCAAAGGGATGTTTAACCAAATATTTTTGGGGTGTATGTATATATGTGACCCTGTGTGGATTAGAGAAAAACCAAATTAAATTTAAACTTGTGCACCCAATCCTTGTTTTTTTAAAAGTCATAAATGTCTGACTACAACCACATCTCACCATAGTTATATAGATGTGTGAATACGTACATATTTCTATTCATAATATTTGTTGATAATGTGTTAGACCTTTTAATTCCCATTTATATGCTATGAATCTGTCCACCCTTCAGAATAAAGATCGGTCCTACACTGGTTTCATCAAGGTCCACTTTCAGTTAGTTCGTCCCATTTCCCTCCCTCCTCCTCGTCAGAGTTTGAGCTTGACGCAGGAAGATGATTATCAGGGAAGACGGATGAGACGGCGGACATCCTTCTACCTCCCCAAAGACGCTGCAAAGCACCTACATATAAGCTCTGAAACACGGGTACGAGAAGTCATCGAAGCACTGCTCAATAAGTTCACCGTTGTGGACAACCCGGCAAAGTTTGCCTTGTTTGAACGCACAGAGAGACAAGGTCAAGGTAGGATCCCTAATATTGCGTTGTTCTTACAAACTAAAACAGAACTGATTATTGAATTCTGAAATTCTGCTTCTCTTTCCTCTAGCGTACATGCGTAAACTGTCTGATGATGAGCGTCCTCTCTACCTGCGCTTGTGCGCTGGCCCCAGTGAAACAGTCTTAAGCCTGGTTCTGAAAGAGAACGAGACAGGGGATGTAAATGTAAGTTTCCATTCTGTTCTGAGAAAGATAAACTTGTCAATATGTGGTGCTTATACGGTGAGTTGCTCTCTTTCACAGTGGCATGCATTTAGCTTTCCTGAGTTGTGCAACTTCCTGCGAATCCTCCAGCGGGAGGAAGAAGCACACGTAAGAGAGATTGTGAAGCGCTACGCTCTAGCTAGAGACATGATGAAGCAAGCCATGGCCCGGATAACTACACCGGGTTGACACCGAGACACTCAGCTTCACACTGGAACAATAAGAAGACATTCTTCCATGAAAAGTGTCAATAAGAAATTTTATGTCGTGGTAAAGGGGAATGAAATAGCTCAGGCGATGATGTTGTATGGATTAGAGATTGCTAACAAAGCAGGGAGTTTGCTGTAATATTTAATGTGTTCAGTTCAGTTCAGGGTGATTTTGATCTATCACAGCTATGAAGTGGACTGACTCAAAACATATGAAGTTGTTGTGGACTAATTGATCACAGTTCTGTCTTTAAAAATCATGCTGCTTGATTAGATTATTTAAAGTGACATGTTAGATTTTTCTTAGTTTATCTGGTTTATCTTCTTATACTCAGTTTTCTTCGTGTTGCTAAGATGGTTTTTAAAATTGTGGCACTTTAATCAACCTGTGAAAATGAGTTGGGTAAGGTGAAATGTGTGGATTTTCAAATGATCTAATAAACTGTGAACAATGGCTGTTTAATATGAATCTTTTGATTATTTCTAACAGTGTGCCCGACTAGAATGCGGAGTCATGGGGGACCAAAGTAGTGTACACATGAATATTACACCCATATGTGATTGTAGAACATCTCATTCAAAACTATAGGTATTATATAGGTATTATATTCTTCTTCTATGAGGGTTTTTGACAAAGTCTTTTGAATGTGGCTGAGGTCAGCCCACAGTGGGTAGGTGTGGGTCCACAGTGGGTAGGTGTGGGTGAACTTTGGGGCTGTGTGGACAGGGCAAACCCACCCCTCATTGCATGTGGGCCCAGTTGGGTGTGTCCACACAGGGATAGCAGCAGTTTTATCCTTTGGGGCCCCTAAATAGGTTTTCTGTGGCTAGCCCACAGTGTGCTTGCCTATAGAAAACCCATTGGGGGCTCATGTAGACTTGCCTGTGTGGGGCCCATAGCAGTTTTCTGTTGGCATCCCTTAGCAGCTTTGGATATCTGGGACCTATTGGTGTTCAGATATGCTCTACTTCTCACCCTAAGTACCAAGACCCACAGTGAGCTGCTCACTGTGGGCGATGTGGGTCCACACATGGGCCACAAGGAGCAATGTTTGCTAGGTAACAGTCACAAGAACATACGGTCAGCTGTTGCAATAGTAATATGATCTGCCTTTATTTTCAAATCCATGTCAAAGGTGTTAGAGTGCTGACATTGTGCAAGCTGGTAAATTGTTTCACACCAAATTTACACCTAAAAACCGCTGCTTCCACCATGTCTTCTCCTCCTCTTTCTTCTTCTTCTGTCAGCTGCTTCCTTTAGTGGTTGCCACAGCGCATCATCTATCTCCATCTCAACTTATCCCTAGCATCATCCTCTCTCACACAACCCTCTTTTACTACATCCATTAATTTTCTCAACATCCTTTGTCCAGTATATCCCCTCTGTACTTGTCCAAGCCATATCAATCTTGCCTCCATAACTTGGTCTCCAACCCCAAACTGTCCCTCTGATGTACTCATTTATAATCCTGTCCATTCTGGTAACTCACAGTGAAAATCTTAGCATCTTCAGCTCGGCCTCCTGTCTTTTCCTTAGTGTCACTTTCTCCAAATCATACATCACACCAGGTCTCACTATCATCTTGTAAACCTAACTTTTCACTCTTGCTGCTCATAGGTCACCCTGACACTTACTGTATCTCCACCTACTCCATCCTGCCTATACTCTGTTCTTCAGCTCTCTTATGCTCTGTCTGTTAGTTTGGATGGTGGACCCCAGGTATACCTTCTATCTCCCATTGCTGCCTCTACTTCTTGCATCTTCATTGTTACACCTGCCTCCCTCTCAGTCACATCCATAACAAGCCATATCACAAAGCTCGAATCATTTGAAATTGCTTTCTTAAACATTACAACACTGGACCTTTGGCATGTGGTGGAACTGGATATTGCGATCATGGATGAGCAGCTGACAAACCAGGAGCAACTGCGTGATGTTATCAATCAACATGGTCCAAAATCTGAGGAATGTTTCCAGCACACTGGTGAATCTGTGCCATGAAAAATTAAGGCAGTTATGAAGGTACTAATAAGGCGTATCTAGTAAAGTGTCCGATGAGTATATATGTGGCAAGGGGTGGCTACATACAATTGGCTCATGAGCACGGGTGTCAAACTTAAGACACGGGGGCCCAGCAAAGACTCCAATCTGTCCCAAAGTTTGGATTTGGAAAATGTGAAGAACAGAAATTTTGGACTTTTAGATTTATTTTCATAGGTTTTCCAGCTTTTCCTATTGGTGAAGACCTCCATCATGGTCATTCATACTACATCAAAGTAATTAAGTTAAGTTAAGTAATTAAGATTTATGTAATTTGGCACATTTACTTCTTACAGTTTAATCCCAAAAAATCGTTCTGATCATTTTTTTTTTTTCATTTACTACAGCAGCATTTCTTTATAATGTAGAAAAAAACAGAGATGTGCTGTTGAATTAGCACTTCTTTTTTAATATTATGCTATCTCAGGAATTAAATGTGTAGTTAAAATTCTATACACTTGAAAAAAGGACAGTTTCACTAGTCCGGCCCACATGAGATCAAAATGTACAAGTCACTAGTACAGAAAAGAAAAGAAAATGTAGAGACCCTAAGTACCAAGACCCACAGTGAGCTGCTCACTGTGGGCGATGTGGGTCCACACATGGGCCACAAGGAGGAATGTTTGCTAGAGAGATGTTTGTAGAGACTACATTTTCTTTTCGGTTTCATATTCCTGTCCACGTGATGGCGTTAGCTCACCATAACGTCTCTGCACCAACCTTCAGAGGGAAAAGACAGAAGAAGAACGTGGACCGTCAGATAGCATAAACAGCTAGCGTAGCTTTGTGTGTTATGAGGTCTGTGCTTGTACAGAATTAGCGAGCTAGTAACATAAATTCATCAAAGAGAATTCCTTACCTACGAGCATACTGCCGCCCAATTTAGGTATGTGTTCCGCTAAGCTAAAGCGACGAGGAACAGCATGAACTGTTAAATCAGTTCATGCTAGCCCATGGCGACGTCAGTAAACGTTATTTTGTTTAGGAACATGTTGACCCTGCTAATGCTAGTAATAAAGCTAATGGTGATGTTAGCAGACGGTACATAAAGTGGCATAAAAGCAGCTACGATTAGTGCAGCCGGGATCAGTTTCTCAGCACTGTGGTGACAAACGGATCCCGGTGTCGGGAAAGGCTTGCTAGCTAACTGCTAGGGCTTCAAAATGTTACCGAGTCCTCTACTGGACTGCTAGAAGCAGATTTTTATGTTGTTGTGTTTGATTTAAACTCCATATCTAACCAGTTGTAATTCGTGACACCGAAGCGTGACTGCGTGCGTGATTTTTTGGCTGCTGTGTTATTCTAGCACTGTCATGCTGCTGGCCTACAGCAGAAAATGATCATAACGGAACTCAGAAAAGTCAGGTTTCAGCCTTTCTTAAAGTAGCCATTTGTAAAAATAACCAAATAAATAAATAACGAGTGCCATTATGTTTTGCCTGAAAGCAGCTAAAACTACCCTTTGCCACTTTTTACAGGTGTCACACCCTGAAGGCACATTTCATCTTGTACAGTAACACTGTAGCACCACTGGCAGCCTCGGGACCCGAGAAAATAATGTGCTGCAGCTGAAGATGGGAGGTAGCGGCTCCAAATCCAAAGGATTTTGGCCTTTTTCTGGCTCAGGTAGTTCAGACGATCCAACCAAAGATGGAAATGAGCAGACACTGGCAAGAGTTCGAAGTTTCCCGGGTGCCACTCCTTTTGTCTTTACAAGAAGAAGGTAAATGTAATCTCGTCATACACTGAGACACTCATTTATGACATTACTGTTGACGTGTGTAGTTTTTAATTAGCAGTCTGCGGGTTTTTGAGTAGACTGAGGTTCCAACTCAAAAGCAGTGCTCTAAAATGATTGTTTCATGCATGTTGTCCCAGCCTTATTTAAACTGGGCCATGTATGTGTGTGATGTTTTTGCAAGGATTTTGAAAATGTTTAACAGCAAAAATGTAAAGAATGGTTGAAAATGTTCTTCGTAAAAATGTTTTCAGTGAAAACAGAGTTACACATTCACCTTTGGCCAACATTATTGCCAGAGAAAAAGATAAAGTCCTAAGATTTATGGTGTTTACCCAGCGAATCACACCAGATCAGCTGACGTTTGTTCTCTCTGTGAATGTGTCCACTATTTTTATTCTCCACACTGTATTTAGACTGGACACAAGCAGACTATAACAGACCTGTAGTGGTTTTAATTACCCTCTTACGCACCACTTTTATACCGAGCTGCTTGTTTGCTTTTCGTTTTGTTTTTTTTACCTCACACTGTTAATCTTTTAAAACCAGCCGTTTAACCCAGAGGAAGACACGGTTTTCATTTTAGCCAACATTTCTTTTTTTTCCCTTCTTTTGCACATCACACATGAATGGGAAGTGTATTCTGACACCTTAAGTTTGACAACTTAAAACCACACTTGTGTGGATGTGGTGTTCTTTGTGATACACACATTACAGTATGTGCACCAGAAATATTCACACAATACGTGCCCAAGAAGCAAGCTAGCCTGTGTGTATTAGAAGTCATTACTGTGAGCAAGTAAGTTTGTGTCTTTGCTCCAGCTCAATGTTCTTTGATGAAGACGGTGACTTGGCTCATGAGTTCTATGAAGAGACGATTGTGACAAGAAACGGCCGTAAAAAAGCGAAGCTGAAGAAGATTCAGAAAAACCTCACACCTCAGGTGAGGAAATTAAAATCTTAAAGCAAGACTTTACACACTAACACCGGTTCTCTGTAGCATCTGTCCAAATCATTTTATTTTCTTGTGTCCTCACAGGGAATTATAAAGCTGGACCATCCGTGCATCCATGTAGATTTCCCAGTTGTCATCTGTGAAGCCTGACAATGTCTGAGGAGCATCTCGGACTAGCCACTGTGTCAACTCCGTCCTTCGGTTTCCACTGCAGATGGAAGCCCGAACCACCTTTCAAAATAACATGATCTCTTGATATATTTGATGCCCTTATGTGGACAGGCTGATGCATTGTGTGCTGAGCCTCTGCATGTGATCTGTTTTTGGCTTGTGTGCAGTTAAGACACAGAATAGGTCACCAGTGGGGGATCTAGAACGGTGCCAAGCTGGGGAAAATCAGTTTACAGATCTTGGTTTGTGTGCATGTAAGTGTGACTGTGTGCAGATTTGGGATGACACATGACTGAGGCCTGAATATTTTGCAGTAGATTGTCTTCTGGTTTGAATCATAAAACTCAAAGAGTTGAAGGAGAATGTAATGTTCTTCCCTCCAAAGGGGTCTGAGCAAGAGTTGAAAAGTTGCCAGTGCACACTTAAGTTTTTTGACGTTATGACTCGCTTCATTATGCATGGAACAGGATCTGCTTATGGGACAACCCAATGAGTTGACAATCAGTGGCTCACAAACCCTTAATGTCACAGTTTAATTTTGGAAGGACTGGCTTCAGTGACCTCAGAGCCACAAGATGTGCACCGCAGCAGTGAGTCTAATGACAGATCCTGTTGTTTTCTTTGCTGGTTTGACATACAATGTTTAACTTTTAATTTATTATAACTGTTTTTTAATTACAAAATAAAATGCTGAATTGAATCATATTCCTTTTCTGTATCCAAACTTTACAAATGAACATTTCAATGTACCGTAACTTCACATAATCACAGGTCATTGTGAAATGTTCCAGTAAAAATCAGTAAGAGCAGTGAAGAAAAAAGAGGATTAGCATGGACACTCGTGTTAATCTTTTTTTTGGGGGGGGGGCCCTAGACAGTCGTCAGGGTTTCTCTATTAACAGTGATGGATAGATAACTACAGTTTAATTGCACAGAGGTCATGGTGTGAAATTGAGATCTTCTAGCAAGGGGAGGGGGTTAAAGTCCCTGCCATATATGGTAACCACACCTGACATTTGTAATGTGGTTAGCTCTTGGAATTTAGACCTGCATGGGAATGGCATCAACTAATCTTGGAAACTATTCGGGTGCCTTCTGGGAATGTGGACTCATGACTATAAAGCCATCAGTCTGGTCCTGGTAGACACTGCATTTTTCATGAGTTTTAATACAAGTAATCACATTAAATTATGTTATTAAAGGTTTTAAAATACTTCAAGTTTTGAGGATTGGATTGGAGTACTTTTAAGTTTTTTTTGCCTTGCCAAGGTTTTGCTATCCTGTTTGAATTTGACTTCAGTAAAACACTCAATTATTTAAAGAAAGATGAACTCATAGAAACTATTTGTCAAATAATCCTTGATATAACAGGCAATTGAGTCTTTTTACAGACTTTTTAAACACTGGAATGAGCTGAAGGTGGGTGTGTATTTGAAATGTTGCTCTTGACCTCCACCTGCAACGAAATTAGCCACTTGTAGAGGAAATTGCGATGGCAAACCAGTACTTGGAAGTAAAGCGTGTATAAGAGCATCTGCTAATCAGTTATGGATGAAGTTAAGACAGAACTAAAGGCTATCAATGCAGTCACCATGGGAAAGGGTTTTTCGACAAAGCTGTCTAATATTGCTCTTCTTAGAGGATAAAGAGTTGAGTGCCAAAGTCCACTACACTTTATTGCTTTTATGAAGTAATTTGTCTCTGCAGCAGTCTTTTGGCATTCCCCCTGCCCTCTCTCTGGGTAAGTACTGTTTTCAGTCTGGGAGAGACATGCCATGTTATTACTTTTTTGTTGTTCCTTTTCTCACAGCTGAACAAATATAAAAGGCCACGAGGTGAAGTCTAGTCTCAGGATTAATGAAATTGACTCAGCAAACCACCTATCCCCTGGCTTTGCTGACAGGTCACATGGCATTTTAAGACGAGCAGTAATTTCTATATATTCTTTTATCTTTTTAAAGGAGTATTTCAATTATTCCAAGGTGTAAGTAACAGCACAACTGGGTTATAAAGGTCAAGAATGAAAATATGTGCTTTGCTGTTGTAAGCATGTTGATGAGTTTTTCTATAGACAATCTTTTCAAAGTAAAGAGTCAATAACTCTCAGAAGTACTTTGAAGAAAAACACAGTTATTCAACAATGTTCTTTTCAAGATGTGTGGAAAGAGGCCCCGAATGCAACAGGAAACAGCTGACAGGGGCAAAAAAGGACAGGACTATTTCTATATGCTGCCGACTGATGAGTGACATGACACAAGAGGCCAAAAAAAGACAGGTGAAAGTAATAAATGCTACGAGACAAGAAGACTTAAACATGACACAGACAGAGTGGAAGACAGAAGGAACAAGCCCAGTGATGAGAAAGAGGAGCAATACCAGCAAAATAATAAAACAGGGACCAGAAACTGTCTAAAGTGTAAAGTAAAACTTAAAAGCTTAAACAAAAAAACACAACTTTAACTTTTAAATCCATCAACTTTAAATACAGCAAACATCCTACTGACCATTAAATGTATTTAATAAAAAAATTAATGTATTTTTTAAGGTTGGCGGAGCTTTAGAACAATGCTAATGGGGTTCCTAACAAATACATAAACATATTTCAAAAATTATAGTTTAATCTTCTGATTGATAAAGAAAAGACAGAGTTTACTGCACATGTCACAAATATTGATTATTTTAATCACTTTGTTCCTGCTCGGGCTCCTCAAAAGCTGCTGTCTTTCTCTGAGCTCTCACCTTCCTGCTCTAGCATCTGGCCCTTCTCCACCTCCTCCCCCTGACACCTATACATCCGACTCCCCTTCTACAATTTTGAGTACAATCCTTTCTGTCTCACTCAGCATTCTGCTTCCTGAAGTATGGGCGTAGGTTGAAAACGGGACTCCTGCTGTCCGCTACAAAGGACACCAAGTGAAAGATTTATTTCAGTACTAAGTTGATGTTAACAATCTCATATTTAAGATAGAAGTACATTTTTAGCAACACAAACATAATATCTGCAAAGACATCAGTTGGGCTCCCTTGTTGCTATAAAATGTGGAAGCTGCAATGCCGGTCACTTTGAAGAAAGTCCATGTTGTATGCTGGTCAAATCACCACAAATAGAAAGCTCAGGCTGTCCTCTTGACAGCTCAGGAGGAGTCATATAGATTGCATACATTTTGATTGAGAAAGAGGTCTCAGACTCCTGTTCCTCACAGAGGAGACTGAAAACTATGTTCAGATGCAGCCTAGCAGGAAACCAACACTTACAGTAATCTGATTTAATTAGCTGAAAGGGAGCAGTTTGTGTGTCTCAGAGTGTCACAGTAAGTATTAAATTACTGTGATATTACTTACCATGATCCTGACAACATATAACAGGATCCTCGCACTGGATTATGTATTGTTTCGCAAAACCCAATGTGTTTGTGTGCATGTGACCTACCCATGTAAAATTTACACTTAATTCATGTAAGACCCAGCAGGCAGAAATCCTATTTGAGAAGTAAAATCGCACCACTGTGCTTTAGTGATGAAAGTAGCTTCCTATATTAACTACCAGTCTTGAAATTTAAGACCAGGTAAGAATATAAAGTGAGGGATTTGCACTTGTGTTTGTAACTTAGTGGTTAAGAGGTGGGGTTTCCTGGACATTTAAATAGCAATGAACAACTGTTTTTGTATCCTCTGTTAGACAGATCTCTTAGCGGAACTTTCTAGACTCTTGGCACAGAGCACAAGGATTGAGCTGTATTTATTCTTAACAAGTGGACAGCTTTATTGATCTACTTTCATTTGGAGATTATAAAGTAAAAGAAAAGACTGCTGGTAAGATACATAATTAGTACTCTTTTAAAAATTACAGTTTAAAAAAAATTGAAGGTATTCACAGCAGTGGCATAGCACTTATTAGACTTGTTTTTAAACATCTTGAGATGTATAACTGATGTTATGAATTATATTTTAATGCAGGGGACCACTGCAACTGAGAGTTTTGCTCTCTCTAAACTGCCTAACAATTCAAATCAACCTCACTGTAAAGGTGACAAACTAAGACTATAAACTTGAGAGGTCACCATTTCCAAAATTTAGTGTGATCTGCAAATCATTTAAGCTAGTTGATGAAAATGCATCAATCATCTATACTGCATATCGATTTAAATACTCTATATCATAGATGCTGGACTTTTTTTTAAGCAGAAGGTTTTGATAGTTATTCTGTTTTAGTTTGCATTTATTAAGCTTTTGTTTAAACAAAAGGAAATAATGCAACCTTTCCATGCCACTGCCGAGTGTTGCAGTTCATCCATTCAGGTTTGGGTGATAGTTAGATAATTAGATAATCTAAATCAGGACCAAAACACTAGATTTTAATCTAAGATTCGCTTTTATCACTGAAACTTCCTTCGGGGCAGAACTCGAAGAACAGGCTGGCTTGATATTAATTGACGAGGAGGGGGGGTAGGTTTTACTGTTATGTACATTTACCCTCAAATTCAAGCCATATGAGGCTGTGATCATGGTGACATTTTTTATGCTGTAAAGTAACATAAAATGATGGAAATACTGTTGGAAGATAAAGGGGAAAACGTGGATAAAATACGTCTTTCAATAACTGAGCACCCCCCTACTCAGGAAGTAAATGCAGCGAACTGTTGTTGCTCAACTCACCACTCCTGCCATGGTCTGAGAGAATTGATTTATTAGTAGTCATCGATATGCATAGAAAAAGGTGAGGTTATTCCTCACATGGCAGGGCAGTGGAAAATAACTTACCCGACGATTACATGAATGGAATAAACTTAAGTCCTCGGCTTCAGCGGAACAGGTTAGAATGGACACGAAGAAGAAACCCGTTAGCTAACTTAGCACGGTAGCCCGTTTCAATGAAACTTTGAGCTAACGGCGAGGTAACGTTCGGTAATGTATTGTTTTTTGTTTTTTTTTTAAGTTTTAACATTTTAACATTACATTTTCTTTTACCAGTAGCCTATTTAGCTATCCCCCCACAACTATTTTCAAAGTAAGTAAATGTAGTTGTAATTTCCTTCCTAAAGAATAGAGGAAGTTTTTTTGTATTATTTTATTTTTTGAATTATTTGGAAATACAAATGAGTGATAGCGGTAATAATGTAGCAATAGCTTACAGAAACGTGGTCTGCCCTTGAGATCGCTTGGTTTGCTTGCAAACGATTTCCATATCTATCTATCTAAGATTTGAACTATTTCATTTAGTTTTTGGCTGAATTTAACAAAACTGCTTTGTCTTTCACAGACAAAGAGTGGGTGAAGGGTGAGCTGTAACCATGGAGGCTGCATTTCACCCTTTCTTCGCCAGAACTGGCCAGCTGCCCTGGTTGCTTCTCACTGTGTTTACATCGTGGACAGCCTTTTGTTCTGCAGATATAAAGCAGACAAGAAGGCCATTATATACCCAGAAGCCAGTTCTTCTTGCCTGGAATGCCCCAACACAGGAGTGTGAACCACGACATAGAGTAACCTTATCTTTGAGCCAGTTTGACATTGTAGCGACCCCCAATGAGGGCTTTGTGGGGCAGAACCTCACAATCTTCTATAAGGAACGTCTTGGGTTGTATCCCTATTATAAGCATGATGGCAGTGCGGTGAATGGAGGCCTTCCACAGCTTGTCAGCCTCACTGAGCACTCAAAAAAGATGCCTGAAGGCCTTAAAAAATACATAAAAGTGCCAGGGGCAAAAGGTTTGGCTGTTATTGACTGGGAGGAGTGGCGCCCTATATGGGTCAGAAATTGGGATGCTAAACTTATCTATCGAAATAAATCCTGTGCAATGATAGCCAAAAAGAACCCTACGTGGACTTCAAAACAAGTGGAAAAAGTTGCAGAACAAGAATTTGAGCTATCAGCTCAAAGATTCATGCAGGAGACTTTGAAACTGGCCAAGAATATGAGGCCCAATCAGCTTTGGGGCTTCTACCTGTTTCCAGATTGTTACAACCATGACTACAAGAGTGGTCTGCAAAACTACACAGGCCACTGTCCTCCTAAGGAGGTGCAACGCAATAATCATCTCAACTGGTTGTGGATGGAATGTACAGCACTTTTCCCGTCAGTATACATGGAATCTGTGCTACGCTCAACAAGCCAAGGGCGCCTTTTTGTCCGGAACAGGGTGAAGGAGGCAATGCGCCTGGCATCTGTTGGGGATGGATTAGCACGTCCTGTTTATGTTTACACCCGACCTACCTATATCAGTCAAACGACTCTCCTAACTGAGGTTAGTTGGCTAGAAGAGCATTTTATCCAAGACGATTACACTTTGATCAATACATGTGTGATTTAATTTAGATTATTATATTTACATTATGCAACAACACACAAGCAAACAACCTTAGCCTCAATCTGATGAACATAAATATACTTTTAAAAAAATAAAACTATACCATCTGTTGCTGCCGGAGACGCACCAATTTGTTGTCCTCCAGCACAAACGTCTTCAGGTTCTCAGTTTTAATGTTTTGGTGGAGTTATTATCCAAATGTCCTGCACTCTGAGAAATAAGAACAAAAAAACTAGACAAAAATTCCAAATACCTAATTATAAAAGCATACATTTTTTCTATAGTAATAATTTGTTCTTTTCAGTGATGTTCAAATCACTACCAAATTCTTTTTTAATCCTCTATAGCAGTCCAGGAAGGTGAGTGGATTTCCAGTTTTTAAATATCACTTTTTTTTTTTTAACTACAGTAATAGAAAAAGCAACTAATATGTAATATGTACAACTCAGTGGACATATTACTGTATCTTGTAACTTGAAAGATCCAGATGGGAAGACCATTTAATTTTGTGCCATAAACAAACAACACCTAAAGAGAGATCTTACAGTTATTCTCTACCAAACAGCCAGGGGTCATTATTTGAATCTGTTGGATTCTTTAAGACAGGTCAGGTTAGGTGTGCAGAGATATAGAGTATTAAATGTAGACTATTGTAAGCATTTTATTCTCCCAGAGTAGGAAACTGACTCCTGCATCTAACTTAGTTGACTGATTTACTCTAAAATTAAATCAGAATTTATAGTCAATTACACCTTCCATCTACAGGTGTTAGGAAATCTCATTCAACTGGCAACTAGACATTAGTACTGGATATGAAATGTGTGTATATTTGACTGTCTTATTAAAACACAGGTTACTGTATGATTTCACTGAACAGCCCTGAACTGTTTCTATCAACTTTTTTTTTTTTTTTTTTAGACAGATTTGGATGC